>BMAO01024221.1:0-263354 GCA_019973975.1 Trichonephila clavata
GAGTAGCTCCGAGTGCGACTTAAACTATAAAATTTTAATTGAATTAGAGTTGTGTGTGCATGCATGACGTCCAACATTCAAAATGGCAGCGATATGCATGGCAGTAGTCTTCACAAACCGTTGGTTACTGCGGCTGTACACTGCGAGAAACGATTTTCAAAACGAGAGAAACAGCTCACACACACACTTTTGAGTACTTCACATTCTCAAAATAGCTCCGATGCACGCTTACTCAAATTTGAGAATCGCATATTCTCATTGAGCGACAAGTACATTCTCATTTTTGAACCTGTTACGGATCAAATTTTTGAGGATGAAAGAAAATGAGTATATAATGCACTCATATTTGAATCTGTTAATGTATCAAATATGAGTTTAAAACAATAAAATGAGTATGTATAGCATTTATTTTCGATACTGTTGTATCTAATATGAATTTTTAACAGAAAAATATTTATTAACCCAAATCTTAAGGGATTTAAAAATGTGATACCTGAGTTGTAAATTTTCACTTCTTCATCTACGTATTATTTTATTTTCATTTCATGAAATTTTTACACTTAACTTCGAAATAAAATTCATTTTACATTTATTGTGTGTAACAAAAGGTACTCGCGTATTATCGCGAAAGTGCCTAAGTTAAAGATAACTCGCCAAATTGGCAGTAACGATTTCGCATGTGTCCTACGCGCTGAATTAGCAACCATGTACTTCGTTTTATTAATGTCGCCAATACGGTGGCGATAATACGCAATATCAACAAAAATATTACTTTTCGAATGCAACTATTATTTGATCACAAACTGCATGTCTTCGAACTTTACCGCAAATATAAATCTTTGAAAACTGCAAAAATAAATTCGATGTAATAGTTAAACAAATGTGTATGCATTTTGAACTAGTTCCAGAAGCAATTTGTTCATTATTTATATTTATGTCTCTAGAAGCATTATATTGTTTCCTTAAAATCATATACAAGCAGAAAATTAACTTTTTTTAAAAAATTCAGCCCTTAATAATAAGTTATTAGAAATATCTAGGAAACATTATGATAAATAACAGATTTCTCAAAGTAAAAATTTCAAAACAATGCCAGAAAGAAATAGTTTTTTACATATTATGTAACCTGAAGAAAAAAACCTTTTGACTAAATACACTCATTAGGCCCAGGTGTGAAGTACTCTTTTATCAATTGTTTTGTTTAAATAGAAACATCCATCCAGATAAATAAAGAAAATGCATTGCTATATTAAAAATTAAGATCGTTTTTTGTTAAATCAACTGATTTTACACTCTCCTATCACCAAAGAAAACAAATATTATAGTTTTTAAGTTAATGGTTTTTTTAAATTAAAATACTTAAAAATTTCAGTCCTTAGAAGAATGTAAAAACAACTAAAACAGTAGATTTTTGCATTAAAAAACATTTAAAATAAACAAGTTTTTAACCAACTGGAAAGAGTTTTTAGAGAAGTTTTCTGCACCCATTTAAAAGAAAAAATAACATCCCAAGGAGCAACAGAATCATAATCTAGCCATTTTTCTACTTTATACAGCATTTTATTTTCAATTATTCACTGTTAACAAGAAAAATAAAACAAACCAAAATCATATTGTTGAAATATTTATTCTGGAAATTGTACACATACATATATACATAAAAAATAAACAAGAATATAAGTGAAATTTTTTTTATAAACACTATCTAATCCATATTATAGTCAACTCCATCTTATTTGTGCAGAAAGATTATGTTTTAGTGTAATATACATTTAGTAATATAGAAAGTGTGTAAAAGTACATAAATAAACAACTTTTAATTTTTTTTATCAAATCATGTCTTTGAGTTACAAAATGTGAGTGAAAATGCCTTTCAAACAGTGTTGTTTCAAATAAATTACATGTTAGGATATGCGAGTCATCTAAATTATTTACTGCAGAATTTATAGATAGCTGGTTCTGAAAGGAATTTTGAAAGTTTTCTCATTAGAGTAAAATTTTTACAAAGGTTGTTCATAATTATATAGTTTTCGAAATGACTATCTACAAAATTTAGCATAACACATGTAGTGATATGCTATACCTGTATGAGTATTTAGAACATAATGACAAAGCTACAATGTGAAACCAATGGTCTTTGGCAGAAAGTGCAAATGTATGAAATTCATAGATTAATTTTATCCATAAATATTTTTTTAAAAATTCAGAGCTATACAAAATTTAAAACAAATTATGAGTGGAAACATTAAAAATCAAGATTTTACTAACAAGCAGAAATGAAATTAGTGCAAATTAAAAATAAGCATTCATAATTTAGAAACAAGATAAAAGATTTAAAAATACAATTTTTATAATATTGCACGTCTACCTGAATTTCACATTTATAAAAACAACAGTTAAAAAAAATACCACACATTGGAACAATATATACAGGAACTAATTTGTTATCAGTACACTACACATTAAACATCTTTTAGAAGTGGTTTTGAAATAGCTGCAAATAAAATTTTGGCATCCTATAGTATTCAATCAATGATGATGGTCTCCCACTAAGAACTCAATATGAAAATAATTTAAAAGAATGGCTTATTCCTGGCAAAAAAGGAATTACATTAAGAAGCAAAAACATAAGTACTTTTTTTTATAGAAAACCAATTGGAAAAATATGAATGCCAGGATTTAAAGAAATAGAACAAAAGGTATTTAGAAATGCCAAGAAAAAAGCAGAAAAAAATAAAATTGAAACTGGAAAAATAATAACTGCATATAAAAGAATGGGGTGCTCAATATCAATTGTTATAATTTCTTACTAGTTCTATCCCAAAATGCAGAGTTAGTGTAAAAATGTAGTACAGAGGACCCACGCCTTTACCACGATGACATTAATTTTCTCGTTAATCATTTTATTCTTATATTAAGATTTATTTCTTACTTTTTAGTTTGATAAAAAAGCATGTTTCTTAAAACTATAATTTAAATTAATTGTGCTTCAAATACATCAGACTGAACAAATTACGTATTATCACAACAAATGCCAAATCTAATAATAACACACCAAGTTGGCAACCCTGATTGGTACTTGTGTCTTATTGCAACTATTAGCGATATTATATGAAATGAAGCACCTGGCAGCCAATTCAGTGTGTACCACACATAGGAAATCGGGGTGGCTAACTCAGCGAGTTATTTAGAGTCAGCGATTGTCGCAAAAATACACAAGTACCCTCCGAGTTCCTGTGTGTTGAACGTGCTGAATTGGCAAACAGGTGCTTTGTTTCATATGTCACCAATTGGTTGTGATAATACGCAAGTACCAAGATTTATGTTTTTTCACTTGTGTACAACATACCTGCATACAGGAGTTTTTGTACCCAAGCTGTATTAATTTTTGGTACTTTCATAATATTGCAACCATATTGGTGAAATTATATGTAATACAACACATGGTAGTCATCTGGCGTATACGACACATGCAAAATCAGGGTCACCAACTTGGCACGTTATCTTGAACATTGGCATTGTTGTGGTAATATGTATCGTAAAATCTGGTGTATGGTGCGCACTTTTAACACAAAAAATAAGATTGAATTTTATGCGTGCACGTTATATACCAGGTATAAAAATAGAGCTTTAAAAAATGTGAGCACAGGAAAAAAAATTAGATTTCTACATAGATCAAAATAATGGTTATTTAAAAGAAATGGCATTCCTTATGAACTTAAAGGGTTGCACTTCTAGATGTATACTATTTTTTACTAAAGCTTAGAATAAATGACTTTCAAACTTTAAGAGCATGACTCGCATACATCTCAGGTTTCTTCATGAAAATGGGGTGCACATTCTCAGCAAATAAACATAAAAATTAAAATTTGCTACTTGAAAGTATAAGTGCACGTAATACGATGGTATACATGATATGCCAGATTTTATGGTAAAAACATAATTTTTCTCTACCTTTCTTTAATGAGTAAAAGCATAAAATATATTTATATTGGGTTAAATATAAAGAATCTGATATATATACTTCATTTATTTTCATCCAAATAAACAAAACACTATAGTCACAATAAAGGAACCATAAAATAAATGTATGGAAATAATTTCTTTATGAGAACTTTTAAGACATTTTCCAAAAGTTTACCAATAAGCTAAAAAAAGTTCTTTAAAATCTACAAGAAATGAGTCTCTTAAAAAGATTACTAATTGAAAACAAAAATTTATTTTGTAGGCTTGCCTTTTTCAAGACATGCAAGCTATTTTAAAGTTCAATATGAAAATAAAACTATTCCAATGTAGCAAAGGAATACTTAAATTATTATTTGCCTATAAGCAAGTGCCCAAAAAATCAATAATGACATATTACGAATCAAGTAAATTTCATTAAGATTACCCAAAATTCGCAGTTTTGGTGAAAATTTTCAAAAATTACTTTTGTGTTTTATTTTAAAGACTATACATTTAAGATTCCAAAAACACTCTATTTTTGTTTCTACGATATCTAGAAGCAAAGTTATAGCATAATTAGTAAACTGGAAATGGAGTTAACAAAACCAGATGCTGATCCCTACACAAAATATTTTTAAGATATTGAATTTAAATTTTCAGAACATGTTTTATTTAGTTCTATCTGTGTTATGAATCAAAATCTAATCTCTGTGTATATACAGTGAACCGAAAAAGTGTTCGTACACTTGCAATTTCCTATAAAATTTATTGTTTCCGACTAATAAAAATTAAGGTATAGAAATTGTAATTTTTTTATGATATCTTCAACTTGTTCTTAATGGAGTGAGATAATTATTTTTTTAAAAATAGCATAACTATTATTTTTAAAAATTAATAATCAAAAAGCTCCTGAAAAATTACGCCACTAAAGTCTTAGAACACTTAACAAAAATCTCAACATAGCATTAAATATTGTATTTCTTTCTTAATTTAGAACTTAGTAGGATATCTTTTAGTGTCCACAACAACTTTTGGACATCTTGATATAGATTTATTGAGTTTTTGTAATTTCTGCATTGATTCTCCTCCATGCTTCTGTGATTATTGTTTTTACTTCCCATTATGTGTTTATATGTCTTGTTTTATTTTTATTTTAAATCTAGTTCTCCCCAAATATGCTCTGCTGGGCTAAATAAATTGATTGAGGAGGTGTTTTCAAACTTTTGGGTACAGTTATAGAGACACCAGCAGTGTACATTGAGAGCAGTTCGCTTGGCGTCATTATCCTGTTAAAAAATGAAGTCGTCTGAAATATCCAAATTTTGAGAGGATAATTTAAATTTCTTTTTAAAATATTTAAATAGAGCTCATGATTCTCAATACCATCAAAAAATACCAAATTACCTAATTCCTGAAGCCTATTTACACCCCCCTCCCCCGCAAGAACACCTCTGTGTTGAAGCATGGAGGTGGAGGAGCTCTTGTTCCACATAAATTCACTGGATTAAATGCCTCATTTTTTCCTTTAAAACTATTATATGCCCATCAGAACCAAAAATGTTGAATTTTCTGTCATCCCAATCACTTTCCTGTCAATTTTGAATTTTCTGAAACTTAAGTCACAAGAATCTAGTTGGATGAATGAACCATGGAAGTGGAAGTGTTCTTGCGTGGGGGCGTAAATCAGCTACAGAATTAGGTAATTTTTGATGGTATTGAGAATCATGAGCTCTAGTCAAATATTTTAAAGAGAAATTTTAAATTGTCTGTCCAAAATTTGATATTGAACACGACTTCATATTTTAACAGGATAATGAAGCCAAGCGTACTGCTCTCAATGTACACCGCTGGTGTCTTTATAACTGCCCCAAAATTTTGTGAAAACACCTCCTCAATCAATTTATTTAGCCCACCAGAGCATATTTGGGGGAGAACTAGATTTAAAATAAAAAAAAAAACATGACATAAACACATAATGGGAAGTAAAAATAATAATCACAGAAGCATGGAGGTAAATCGATGCAGAAATTACAAAAACTCATTAAATCTATATCAAGATGTCCAAAAGTTGTTGTGGACACTAAACGATATCCTACTAAGTTCTAAATTAAGAAAGAAATACAATATTTAAAGCTATGTTGAGGTTTTTGTTAAGTGTTCTAAGACTTTAGTGGCGTAATTTTTCAGGAGCTTTTTGATTATTAATTTTTAAAAATAATAGTTATGCTATTTTTAAAAAAAATAATTATGTCACTCCATTAAGAACAAGTTGCAGATATAAAAAAAATTACAATTTCTATACATTAATTTTTATTAGCCAAAATCATTAAATTTTATAGGAAACTGCAAGTGTACGAACACTTTTGGGGTTCACTGTATTTATGTACTTCATTGCATTTAAATGTAAAAATTACATTAATTTTTTAAAAAATCGAGTTTTTGCATAAAATTTGGCATATTTAAAAAACTTTTAAAAGTAATACATATCTTTTAATTCCTAATATATAAAGATGTTCCATTATTTATGTACTGTATAAATATTATTTGAACACATTCATTAGAATTTTGTGTAAAAGATCCTAATTGCAATTTTTCATGACAATTTTACTAACTTCGACAATTTTTATAATCTATGAAACTCTCCAGAAAACAGCAAAAGGGTTGAAAATTAGTTAAACATGAAGCTAAAGAGTTTGAGCTATAAATATGGTGATTTTAAGAAATGTACAACTAGTAGAACATTTTTCATATTGTATTTAAATCTTTAAAAGCATTGTTTGAGAAACTATGTTTTTTGGCTTCACGGTAAAGTTCACAAATGGATTTCTTTTTAAGACATTGAATTAACATTTTAAGAAAACTTTTATTTTATTTTATTTGTATTATAGACTATAATCTCTGTGTATGTATTTATGCATTTTATTGCACATACAATTTGTGCGAAAAAACATGCTTTTTTAAAAAAAAAATTGACAAATTTCAAAAAAATAATGTCAATCTTATCGCTCTAGGCACAAATAATGATGTTATTTGTGTGCAGTTTTAATATTATTTGAATATATTAATAAGAATTTTCAATACAAGGTTTACTGTAACTGCAATTTTTAACTAAAAATTCCCAATCTATCCAAAATAATTAAAAATTTTGTGGAATTGTATTTTAATTCCTGACTCAAGTGTAGTATAGGGGAGAGGGCCCTTTCAATTTTTATATAGATATTATGGTGAGATAACGAATTCATTCTGGCTTCGGGAAACCTATCGCTAAGTGAAGTAGCTTGGCGATCGATTTTGGTCACCAAAAAAATTTGGCATCGACAAGTATCTATACTACACTTGAACCTTAATTCCTAGTTCTATGCACACCCTTTTTAAAGAAAAAAGTGTTTTTTTAGTTGAAAATTTGTTTCAATAAAATGCTCCGAGGGTAGCCACATACCTTAAATTTGTTTTTTTAAGTAATCCGCCAAAAAAAGGCATTTTTATCACATTTTCCTGCTAAATTCCTATAAAAGCCTTATATTAAAAACAAGGCACATACTTTTGTAAAACAAATGTGAAAACTTTAATTCAAAAGTCTAGAAAAAGACTTTTGATTTAAAGTCATAACACAAAATCAAAACAATCTAGTACTCATGTGTTCGTCCGCGGGTACGTGGTAGAAACGAAAAATAGTTCGGAAGATTTATGAGAACTAAATTTGTTGTTGAACCCCAATCTTTAAAATATGTAGCCAGTATATTAAAAAAACTTTTTAATCCTGACTATCTTTTTAATTTGTTTGATAGTGTTAATTAACCATTTTTTGAAATTTTGAGTACATGTAATGTTTCATATTTGTAAAGGCATGCGTTCTTATCTGATACAAACAAACTCATTTCAAACTGAGTATGTCCCTGTCGTCATTTTTGAGTATTTCTTTTTTCTCCGTGTAGGACTTAAAAAAGTTAGTTCTGTTTTAAATGCAGCATAGCCTTACTTGTTACGCTAGATATATTATTAATAAAGTGAAAACTGGATCTCGGGACTCAATTCTAATACCGCCATTCATCAAACTCGTAAACATAAATTATCGTTACCTCTTTGAGTGAGTGAAGATTAGCGTCGCACTCTTTAGCTACAAGAGGGCTTTTGGCGACGGGTCTCTCGTCTTACTTCCACACCAAGCTAACATAAGATTTTCAGCCTCCATAGGTTTAACGTGCAATCAAGGGTTTCAGAGGAACTAGACTCGGGGACTTCATGTTTATGACTACACTTCAGTGGCATATAAAACCACTGAGAGTTTAAATGCTATGTCATTAAACTTTCGATTCCAAATACAGCTTTTAAATTAAATAAATCTCTTAGTACAATGATGATCAAACACATAAATGAACGTTTAAAAATTGAGATTGTTTCGGGTCAGTGTGAAAGTGTTTGTTGACGACTCTATAATGTAACACAAAAGCAGTTGGTGACGAACCTTGTAATTATGAAGCATGATCAAGTGACGAGGACGAACCTTGAGCTGGCACCACCTCTCAGACATCATTCAAAGACTTTGAGCCTCAACAAATTTAACGTGCCTCAGGCCCTAACTCAAGAAACACACCAACGGGCCCGTGACCATAAACTCTAGGCTACCTTGGCTCCGAGATCGTTTCGGGAGTGGAATAGTATTATGGCAGTACTTAATTCTGAAATTTCACAAAAGCTTACACAAAAGGTCATTCGCACTTTATGGAAACGATTTTGCAATTCCTTCTCTCGTTTGCATTTTGAGATATAAATTTCTGACTACTCCAGAATAACTGTATGCCAATGTTTTCTTTTGAATTGAAGGATTTTGAAAATGGCTCCTAAAATGGATAAATGGCTCAAAGGTTAGGTTTGTGTAGACAAATTATAAAGCGGTGTAAAAATCTCGGTTATTGCAATTGAAAAATTTATTTATAATATATATTAAAATTGAAAGAGGAAAATCCATCATTTTGAAAGTAAAAATGAAAAAAATGATATCGGAACCTCATCCTAAGGCTGTTCGAAAGCAGGCAATTATCGCAAGAAAGTGGTTTCTAATCTTAAAAGTTCTGTCGACTGAAACATTCATTGCATCGAAACTAGGAATGTTAGTAAATCCTTCATTAAGATTTAAAGTTAAAGATATTTAAACCTAAGTTCATCTGCCTTTACCAAAAAAATATTGTTGAAAGAAAAACTGTATAGAAAACTATATAACTAGCTGCTGAAAAATTGAAATTTGTGGAAACATTCGATGAGGCATGGATATATTTAAGTGACTATAATAAAAGATCAATTTCTATTACTCAGTTGACGGGAATGACCGCACTAAATGCCTTCGTCAGTGTACAGAAAAAGTTCCCAAATGGATTCATAATGGTTGCAGAATTTTATTGCAACGGCAAATTAAAAATCAAAAAAGTCTCAAGTAAAGCCAAAATTAATTCACTCTACTATCAGTAGAATATTTTACAAAGAATTTTTAAAGAAGAAATTCCAGCTCTATATGCAAAGGACATTGATAAAGTTGAACTTCATAGGGACAAAACCTCTAGTCACAAAGTCAGCTGCCGCTTATTTAGCAAAGAAAGAATCAGAAATAGGAATAAAGAGTATCCCATTTGATTAAATACCTGTAAAATCACTCGACACTTCTCGAACTTTTGTTCTTATGGTCTATTAAAACGAGATTTAGGAAGCGGCATCCAAAAATACTGAATGGACTTTACAAAAAAAATTTCTATGACAAAAAATTTCAACTACATATTTTTAAAACTTTTTTAGCAATCGCTGGCCCCGTTTGAGTATTTAAAAAAAGTATTAAAAATGTATTAAAAAGTATTAAAAAAGTATTAAAAATGGAAAACAGATCAAGAAGAATGGAGTAAAATTATCATGGCAATTCGAAAAAAAACAAAAAAGGTTATTTTCTTGGAAAATTTCAGCTAGAGCTATTGTCAAGAATCATGTCTATTCGATAGAAGTAAACTGCTTTAAAAAGTACCTCAAAAATTAACTATCGAAATTGTTTCCATAAAGTGCGAACGACCTTCTGTACATCATGAAATTTTTTCAATAATTTTATACCTATAAAATATTAAGGTATTCGACTACTTGCGACAACTTTTTTAAAAATTGGAGATATGGAGTATTTTTTGTTGGTTTTAGATTTGTTTAGTACATTTTAAGAAAAATATGCTAAAATTAAGAATAAAAAAAGAAATTATTTCTAAAACGGGTAAAAATTGACAAAAAATAACATAAACGTGGCCCATTCAGTACCAAAAGTTTATAAACGGATGTTCAATTTTTCAATTCTGCAATGTCAATTCTGGTATTGCAATGTCATTCATTTTTTAAATGACTATTAGGATAAGAGATATTTTAATTTCTACAAAACTAGAGCACTTTATCTTTGTTATTATATGAAATTGCTTAAGAAAACAGTGATTATATTCACATAAGCGACTGTAAATTTTGATAAAACAGTGATTGATAAATCTGAAGGTTAAAACACTTCTACTATTATACAGAACATACAGAAAAAATTTCAACTACATATTTTTAAAACTTTTTTAGCAATCGCTGGCCCCCGTTTGAGTATTTAAAAAAACCCCACACATTTCCAGTAAAGCGCGTTTTAAAGTATGACATCTTGCTTAAAGTAATGACATCTGCTTTTACTAAAACACTTGTAGTTGTTGTTCTAGTGAACGAAAAATAATAAACTTGGTATTTTTACAAAGCTAATAAGATACCCCATAAAATCATAAAAAGTCAATTTTTGACAAAATTCACAATATTTTAGGGTAGTCCTTACCTTAAGCATATCTTCTTGGATTCTCTTGTGAATCAGCGTAATTATTGGAAACAAAACGGCTCTCTCTTGTATGTGCATTTTTCTACAGAACGGTGATCAATTTTTGCTGGCAATATTTGAAACTTTTGCATCAGTTAAGTAACCACAAAATTGAAAAATGCATTCATCTTATTTAAACTATTAATGTGCATTCTGTTATTTAAAAATCTATGTTTTTTTTTATAGTGAACACAGTAAAGTACGTTTAACACGAAAAAGCTTAAGACGAAATTATTGGTTAATACGGAATGATAAAATGGTCCTAACAAACTACTATGTATTTTCATGCATTTTCCCCTCAACACAAAATAAAAATCACCTGACATGAAAAGATTTCCCTTGTGAGATTCTGGGGTGGCCGCGGTAGCCTAGTGGTCAAGGTAACGGACTGTCATATGTCATGAGTTCAAGCCTAGTACCACGAAAGATCCGCCGTGTAGGGGAGCGACGCACGTTAAATATGTCGTAAGCTCAAACGTCCTCCCATTGGTGTGGTGTGGTTGTTTGGAGTGTGGTGCCAGCTCAGGTGTCGTCCGCGTCACTTGACTATGGTTCAAGCCTAGTACCACGAAAGATCCGCCGTGTAGGGGAGCGACGCACGTTAAATATGTCGTAAGCTCAAACGTCCTCCCATTGGTGTGGTGTGGTTGTTCGGAGTGTGGTGCCAGCTCAAGTGTCGTCCGCGTCACTTGACTATGGTTCAAAATTATGAGGTCCGTCCCCATTAACTCTCGTGTTGTTGAACAATGCGACGTTAATATTTACTCACTCTGGGATTCTGGGAATAAACGAAATACCGAAAATACCAGCCTTTGCAGGTGAGATTTAAGAGGGGTGTTTGAGAATGTTTCTGTATTATTGGACTGTCCAACTGTATCATCGAAAGAATTCGATCCAGTAGATGATGATAATACGTACACAGCCCCAATTATGGCAGACAAAGATATTTTGGAGTTTGCTCAAATCTAAAAACATATTAATGATGCAGATTCAGATACAGAGCACGAAATGAATAAAGTAGCTCTTATTCCTGCGTTATCCGAAATGAGGAACATCATGAAAAGTGTGCGCAGTTACTTTGACACTCATTCGGTATAGCTGAACAGTGCGACGTTAATATTCACTCATTCACTAGACGCTCATTCCAATAGTGAAATGGACGATATGGAACAATTTGATGCTTAAAAAACAATGCAAAGAAAAACATCAGATTATTTTCCAAAAACTAAATAAATATTTTGTTTCTCAGAAAAAAAACTTAATAAAATTTTGCATTATATAAATTTTATTAAGTTTTTCTGAATGTTTTAGAGTTTCGTGGGGGATTTTTATGAAAAACATGCATATATATTAGGTGGATCGGAAAGTAATGCCGTTTTTCTACGCTAAATTCAAATAGTTGACTTTTTACTGAGCTTTTCTTTTTAATCAATTATGTAATCATCCTCGTTATCAACAACATTTTGTCATCTACAATGGACATTTTTAATGCAGGATCTATAAAAAACGTATGATTTTTGAGCAAAATATCTGGAAATGGTAATTTGAACGTCCTCCAATTTTTCGAATTTTTTACCACTTAAAGAACCTTTAAGCGATCGGAATAAATGGAAATTGATTGGAACAATATTAGGCGAGTAGGGATGTTGAGACAATAACTCCTATCTCATTTCATTAACTTATTCTAGGGTTCGTCTTGCGAAGTGTGGTCTTGCATTATCAAGTTTCAGAATAACACCTTTTCTGTTGACAATATCTGAGCACTTTTCAATTTAAGATTGATTTACTCGATCCACTTGCACACAGTAAGGGTCTGTATTTAGAGTTTGTTCAGGTTTCAGCGCTTCAAAATGAACGACCCCGCGAATTCTCCACCGAACACGCAAAATCGCATTTTGGGAGAAAACCACTGCGTCTTGCGGTTTAAATCATAGAGGACTCATTTTTCCTCTCTAGTGATCAAGCAATCAAAAACATTTCTATAGTGTGCCCCTGAAGCAATAAATCGCATGTGGTGGAATGGTCAGCTTTGTTTCCTTCAAACAGATTATGAAGGATCCAAACACCTGCTCTGCTCACTTTGTCAATCTGTTGCAAATGTTCTTGTACGGTCGACCAAGTTGGTTAACAGTGTTTGATAGTTCCTAGATTGTCTGACATGGATTTGCCTCCACTTCAACCCTTAACATGCCAATGTATGAAGCTATTCGTCTTCCTGAGGAGTGCGAGTTGGAAAGATCAAAATTACCCAATTTGAACTTAAAAACCCACCCTATGGACTTCCGAACGCCTAATGGATTTGGATAAACATCGTAAAAGAGCTTGGTATCAACCATTGCGTTACTGCACTTGTGAAACTCAAAAATCATACATTGCAGGATATGCACTTGTTCTGGTATTTGACTGACCATTCCTCTATAAATTGCAAAAAAAGGTTCAGATTTAAAAATTTACGCGTAAACAAATCACTCTAACCATAAAATGTCTTTGGTACGACCCTTTGTATACAATGAGCTGATAAACGACTATTTAATATCGACATACGCAGAAACGACAGTACTTTCCGGTCCACCTAATGCATATCTATATAAATAAAATTTTCTCTAATATGTTGCTAAACATATGTTTTTTTCCCCCCGTAGTATCCTTTAATATTAAAAATCCCTTCAGTTTCGTTTCAAGTGATTTACACTGTATATAAAAACAGTATTATTTTCCTCCCTGAAGTGGTTATGTTATAAAAAATGTTTGCTTCCTATCAGTAAAATCTGGCTAATACAATTATTAAGTTTATTAATTTAATCCCTCTGTAAGGAAGAGTCACTTCTAGTTTATTCCGCAAAATTATCTCTCCCCTTCTATGCAAATGAGAAGTGACGTACCCTGACGTTGACGGGCTTTACTGAAAATATCCTCACGTCGACCCCTGACCCCCACAGGCACCCCTACTCACTTCCTCCAATCTCGAGAGGAGGGGGCCGTACATGAGAGAAACCAATAATAAACTACTAAATCGATAGTGCTATGGGGAGGGAATGTTTTATTTCTCATTGTTCGAGGTTCTTTGATGAAAATGAAACATTGAAAATGTTATTCCTAAAGTAACGTTTAAATTTCATTGCGAATCAAAAAAGCAGGCGATGAAGAGAAATGTGTGTGGGGTTGTAGAAAGAAAAATTCATCGTCTTTTTTTTTCTCATCATTTTTGACACTTGGAATACTTTAATTGAAAAAAAAACTATTGTTGAGGTTTTTTGATAGTTAATAACAATGTTAAATAACATTTAAAAAAAAAATGAAACTTGGGTACCTTTATTTTTAATCGTCTTCAAAAAGTACAAAATTCCTGCTATTGAGTTGTCCAATTTCTACCAGTGCGTGTTTAAGATTTTTTTTCTTCTAATAGTCTTTTTTGAAACATTTATATATTGTATATCATTTTAAAGCTAAAATATTTCCCTATCTCATTTGATATGTTTTAATTAAAAATATTGTATTTTTTCTTTAATTTTATATATTTTATCATTGGATGAATTCTCGAGATTTTTTTTTAGAGTAATCTCTTTAAGTGGATGAATGAGTGAGTGAATATTAACGTCACACTGTTCAGCCACGCGAGGGCTTTTGGCGACGGACTTCGTCGTTTTCAACCATGGTCAAGTGACGCGGACGACACCTGAGCTGGCACCTCCCTCTCCTAACTACCACACCGGGAGGACGTTTGAGGTCTCAACAGATTTAACGTGCATCGCTCCCTTACACGGCGGGTCTTTAGTGATACTGGGATCGAATTCATGACACATTAGCCATGATCCGATGCCTTGACCACTTGGCTTCCGCGGCCACTTTCTATGAATGAAAGAGGGATTATAATGCAGCAGCAACTGCCTAAAACAGGCATGTCAAACACGCGGCCCGCCAGTACATAGGTTGCGATTCGCGGAGACATATTACAAGATTAATTACATTTTACAAAGTCAATCTTTAAGGGTTTTTTTTTATTTTGAAATTTATTTCCAATAAACTTTTAAAAGTTTGCAACTTATTAACCTGTTATATATCCTTGTTTTTTAAAAAAAAATCATATTTAATAATAGAAATAGTTTTTAAATGAAAATTATTTTTAGTATTTTATTGAATTTTTTCATTTAATTTTACTATAATAAAAATTAATTTTTATTAAATTCTTAAATGCATTTATGAATATTATTTGTTATAGATCGCACTACTATTCATCGTGTGTGCGACTTTTATTTCTTCGAAGCAGTTGAAATATTATTTTTTTTTTAAATTTAAAAACCCTAAGATGGACAAGACAAAATGTAGTGTTTACTCAATAGTTTGTGAATTAAAGTGGATTTTGGTTTTTAATCATATTAAACTAAAAAAGTTATTTAATAAAAGCATAATCAAACTTCAAAAACAGAATAAGAAAAGATGAACATCGTAATTTTCAAGATGCAATATTTTTATGCCCAAAGCAAGAATAAAATATTGTGCCTGACATTTGAAAACTGTAATTCAGTTGCTAAGGAGTATACAATTTTAAAACGCACTATGACACAAATCCAAAAGCAAAACTATGACAAATATGTTGCGAAACTTTGTGAAGACGAGCTGTTGGAATTGAAATCAACTCTTAAGAAATGAAAAAAAAAATGTATTTATACTACGTTTGTTGAGGGAGAGTGAATATTAACGTCATACTGTTCAGCTACTCGAGGGCGTTTGGCAACTGACCATGGTCAAGTGATGAGGTTGACACCTGAGTTGGCGCCCCTTCTCCTAACTTCCACACCACAACAATGGGAGGACGTTTTAGTCTCAATATATTTAACGTTAATGGACTTCATTGGCACAAGGCTCAAACTCATACGACTCGAGTTCGTTACCTAGACAGCTAGGCTACCACAGCCCCCTAAATTTGTTGAAGACAATACAATTGTGTGCAGTAAAAACTAGTTATATATTATCAATTTTAATCGTAAGCACAGATCAAAACCATTTTCTAAAGATTTAATTAGTGAATGCTTAATTAAAGTGGAGGAATTTCCGGATTTACTCAAATCTAAGTCGCACTTTTTCGCCAATGTTAATGCTACTGAAAATCGGGGGCAGCTTCGAAGGGAAAGAAATTTGTTGGATGGGGGTAATTACAGCAATTACCGGGGCATGTATGAGAAAATGGTTATAATACTGATAAAATAATTATTCCTTTCTAATTAGTTCTCATTTTAAATATATTTCAATGTCGTAAAATTTGATATCGATAAACCCTCTTACACTATTTTTTACAAAAATTTGTTGAAAATTTGGGATGCAGCTTAGAATCGATGGCGGCTTAGATTCGAAAAAAAAATGATATGTCCAGCACAAATGAAAAAGATTTAAAAGTGTAAGTTTAAGTCAAAATTCTGTAACCAGCAGAGGTGATGAAACAGTCGAGAATTATAGTCTAGAATAGTAGTCGAGTATGCATAATACATGTTTTTGATGCATTTAAAGAAGTTTTGAGACAAAAAAAGTGTTCCTTGGGCAAAAGTTGATTAGTCTTGCATCTGATAGCGCACCTACCGTGACCAGTATTACTAAAGGAGCAGCGAAATTAAAAGAAACAAGCAAACAGCATGGAAAATTTTTTTAACATTTTCCTTGTATTATTTCATAGCAGCTACTGTTCTTGTTCATGAACTATGATATATTGGACATGTTTTAAAGTAGTCAGTAAAATTGTAAGCCATATTCGAGCATGAAGACTTTAGCATCGTCGATTTGGTTCATTTTTGGAAGATTCAGAATGTGAATTTATCGGTCAACCATATTATACGAAAGTTCAATGGATATCCAGTTATAAAGTGTTAAAACGATTTTTTAATTTTCTGGGTGAAATCAATATTTTCTTGGAAACAAACAAAAAATTATGAATGTGCTGAGTTAAAAGGTGAAAAAATATGAAAGTAGAAAAAGATACGGAATTAAAAGATGAGAAGAGATGAAAGAAAGAAAAAATGCTGAATTAAAAGTTGAAGCATTATCAACTGAGGAAACCCCTGACTTCCTAAGTTGATCTTACAAGACAACTTAACTTATGCTTCAAGGCAAAAACTCTTTTGTTACAATGCTATTTGCTATTAACGCTTTCAAACAAAAAATATTACAGACAAATTATTACAAACAGAAAGAGAAGACATCTCAGTTCGAAAGCTTTCAAAATCTATTGATTAAATTTTATTAAATTAAACTTTACAGCCTATTATCACCAAATTTGATCGAAATGGAATTCGATCCAATATTTTCTAAATTTAAAAACTTTTAATTACAATTTCATTTCTTAACTTCACATCTATCAATCGATATTGAAATTGTTGAGGAAAACTTCACAAATGGAATTAATTTAAATCTGTTGTGATTCTTTGCTGAAGCAAAAATGTTTGGTAGTTGAAACTCTAGATTTTTTATACATATTCATCTGTAAATCAGTTTCTTAAAATGTTATTATTTGTTACGCGTATAATGAATGGCTATGTTTGGAAGCATTTTTTCTGCGATAAACCTTTTTCTTTAATGAAAAATAAAAATTCTGAAAGATCAAGATTAAATGATAAACATTTATCATCATTTTTTGAAAATTACATCAGCTCAATATGTTCAACCAAGTTTTAATGACTTACGTTGAGAGAAAACAAACGACGTCAAATATCTTCTAAAAGAAATATTAAATTGTGTTTCGTATCATGACTTTTATTTTTTATAAAACAATATAAAACATGTATATTTTTTAAAAAAATAAAAGGAAATATTAAACGATTATGTATGTGTAATATAATACATTGAGTTTTATAACTAAAAATATAATCATTCTAAAAATTCTGTTTTATTAATTTCTTTAAATTTGAAAATACGCGGGCCTCAACTTAAAATAGTTCACGTGGCCCTTGATATCGAATGAGTTTGACATGCCTGGCCTAAAACATCCATACCGCATTTGGAGACGACTCTGCAAAGGAACGTACCATTTGACGTTAATGCACAAAGTTCGAATATGGTGACAAAAGATGGCCGGAGACAGGCGTGTTCAACAAAGTACTACGAGTGCTAATTGAAATACTGTTAAAGGGTACGCAGAAGAACTAGGTGAAACTCCTACAATCATTTTTCGACACCTAAAAAGGATTGACAAAGTCTAAAAAATGAATAAAAGGGTTCCTCATGAACTGAATAAGAATAAAAATAATAAACGTTTTGGAGCATATTCTACACTTTTTCTTTGCAACCAAAACGATCTAATTGAACACAATCAAATTGATCACAATCGAATTGTGACGTGTGATGAAAAGTGGATTCAGTACGAAATCGGCGACGAAGTTCCACAACATTTTTCAAAACCAAAATTCCATCAAAACAAGGTTATGTTGATTGTTTGGTGGTCCTCAACCGGCTTGATCCACCGCAGCATTCTAAAACTAGGCGAAACCATCACAGCGGACAAATATTGTAATGAAATCGATGTAATGCACCAGAAGCTTGCGCATAAAAAGCTGGCGTTATTCAAGAAAGGCCTAGTTTTTCTCCATGACAATGCAAGATCGCATGTTTCAATGGTCACTCGTCAAAAGTTACAAGCGTTGGGCTACAAAACTCTAGTTCACTCACCATATTCACCTGAACTCCCCCCCCCCTCATCTTAGGATTATCACTTTTTCAAACATCTGGATAACTTCCTGCAAGAAAAACGCTTCAGAAATCCAAGGGATGCTGAAACGGGATTCGGTGGAATTGTCACCTCCAGAACTACGGAGTGAATATTAACGTCAGCTTTTCGAGAGCTTCTAGCGACGGACCTCGCAATTATGAGCCATGGTCAAGTGACAAGGACGACACCTGAGCTGGTACCCCTCTCCTAACTTCCTCACCACACCAATGGGAGAATTTAACGTCCTCGAACCTCGACATATTTAACGTGCTTCGGCCCCGTCTGCACGGAGGGTCACTGCGGTACTCGCTTCGAACTTACAGCACGCCGGTCGTGAGTCCGTTACCTTGACCACTAGGCTACTACGGCCACCAGTTGAGCTGAAATTCCTACCGTTGGCGGGGTGTGGTAGTTTGGAGACATTGATGCAAGTTGAGGTGTCGTCTTCGTCACTTGATCCGTCTCCAATTGCTTTAAAGTGTGATGTTAATACAATTCTCATTCTTCCTACTGTTGCCAGTTGAAATTCCTCGTTATTCGGGAAAAAAAGTCCACGAATAACATTTGACGATTAAATTTATCCGGATCATGTTCTCAATAAGACTGAGCCCAAAATGTGATGAGGCTCTGGGGACCCGGGTCTTAAGACATTCCTGTGTACTGTTTTTTTCCACAATACTTATATATAATTATTGATAGTTAAACTTTCTGAATACATATCTTTATCCATATATGATCAATACGTTTCATTATAGAATACAATTGTTTAATACCCAGTTTAAGATTGTGATGTTAATAAGCCCTTACAATCAATACAAAAAATAATTAGTAGTACTTTTCTATGATATTCAAGTTGAAAAGTTGACCGAAACAGGGACGTCTTAAGGCATGGGCCAACTGAGCCCAGGCCTAGAGCCTCGGCCACAATGAGGGCCTCATCTCGTTCTCGTTTCAACCTTAATAAGACCAAGATTCGAATAATTTCTACGGTAAAATGTTCCTTCCGGTTGTTTTCTCCGAAAACTGGTAATTTCAGACGATATGTCAACTGGCTACATGAAACATGACCGTCATCCATGTATAGGCCTAGGCCTACCATCATTACTCATTCAGTCTAACGGCAGCAGTCGATCGAGCCGGTTTGTGCAATTGTAAATCATGCACATTTATTTGTTTCGGGTTTGTGCGTGTATTTGACGAAAAATGTTATGCACTATCTTCTTTTATAGGTCATACAGGTGGGGCCTGTATTTGTGTAAGGGCCCAGAACCAGTGGAATCTGGGTACCGTAAGATACTGTAGCTGGGTATCCAAAGGCCCTGGTGCAAAAAAAAATGAGGGCCCTATATTGGTTGGGTATTATCCAGTAAAAAATAGGAATATTTTAAATATACAAAGCTACTTTATTTATCGTCCTTTGCAGAATATAGTAAAGCAAAGCAACGTACTACCCACATGTAGGTGTATGAGTTTTCTTGTGTGAGCTTTAGTGATCGCCCATGTTCGATTTGACACCACGACACTCGTAGAAGGCTGACTAAGAAATTTGACAATTTTGATCAATTTTTCTTTACTATATTATCTTTCTTCCGGTCGTTTGCGCTTATACGGATCACTGGGTTTCTTTTTTTATCCATAATTTTAGTTTTCGAATTTATGCAATACAATTTGTAAGGGTTTGAGTACTTACTGATGTTAAAAGGGAGGAAAAAATGTAATGCTACACTACAAAACGTCGTTGGAAAATCCCTGGATATTTATTTATTTTTTCGAAAGGATCGAACTCTCCTACAAAAGGGTTTAGAGCATAGGTTCTCAGCCTTTTCTAGTGAATATTTCAATACCTCCCCCCTCTCACTCCAGAGTAATAAGAGCTTCGTAATGCATGGTGAAGACACGAATTAAATTTTTAAAAAATATTCTATTACTAATAAGATATACTTTTCTGTAATTTAGTTTTTTTCTAATTCCCCCAATTTTTTTTAACTTTCAAATCCGAAATAGATATTGTTAAGAATATACATGCAATCAACATAAGGTAACTAATATTAAAGTTTTCTTTTGTTAGTACATAATCAGCGTATTTTTTAAGTCTTTTTAGGCTATATTTGGTTAATCTGCCCATGCTTCTCCATTCCATTTCAAACCCCCTTAACTTATTCTAGGTCTTTTACTGCCCCCCCCCTGAAAGCCTCAAACGGTCACAAAGGGGCGTTATCGCCGACGTTGAGAACTCATGGCTTAGAGCTATAGAATGGTCCACCGACATAGACAAGAAATGATACAAAGAAATGCTTCCTGTGTAGGTTTTTAAAATGTAATAATAAGTATAGTAAGATTTTTCTGGAGTTTATTTCCAAGTAACAGTTTATAGAAAAATCAAAATAGTATAAGCTGTTCAATAAGTTAAGCTCGCAACACTAGACAAACCACCGAAGGAATTTAGGGGAATTCCCTTCGAGTTCGAAATTAATTTCAACTTAGTCATGATTACAGTTGTGCTACAGCCTTTTACATTATATCTCAAATGTGGGAGAAATTATCGCAAGTTCAACTTGCCTTGTGATGAAGGGGTGCGGTGGGGTGAGAGGCCCCCGAGCTTGAGGGCCCGGGTGCATGGCACGGCCTAGCCCATTAATAGCTACGCCACTGCCCAGGACCTACTTTTGCATAAGGGCCAGGGCCTCAAGAAGTCTTAAGACGTCCCTGGATCGAAGTGAAATTATTGAACCATTTAGAACCACCGAAATGCGTGAACAACAATCTGAGAATTTTTTCGATTTTTCTCCCAAATAAAACCAAATTCAGGTCAATTTGTTTTAAAAACATCTTAGGAAGAAAAGTTTAAGAAAAATTCAAATTCGGAAACCTATATTCACGGCACCACACTGCTCCATTACCGCTTGTATAATCCAGGAAACACACTCTCGAAATAAATAAAAATTAAACTTTAAAAAAATGAAGAGAAAGAAGAGGAAAATACGTTCGATTTGACCGTGACATTCTTTCATTGTTCCTGCCACCTGTATGCGAGAGCGAAGGAAATGAAGATATAATCTCGGGAGTCCTCTCCCGGCGTTCCATCTTATTGGGCACATCGGGCGTTCCACAGAAAATGGATCACCTGCTTTGGCCCACCCTCCCAATGTCTCTGTAATGTAGCGTGAGCGGTTTTTCAAGACGATGATGTATTTCTTCCAGCAAAAATAGGATTTTTTTTTGTGTGTAGGGAAAGAAAAGGCCTGAACTTTGGTTGTACAATTGGATTGCTTTTTCTGTGAGTCTTTTTTATTTCGATTATGTACGGATTATAACTCAACTTACTCTGTCATCAGATCTCTCATACATGGGTATGACAAAACAGTTTCGAGTTTCTGCTTTGAAAGTGAAAAAATTCACCTCACTTTCGTTTTTTTTTATATAGCTTTTATGAAATATAAAATTCGATATGAAAGTATTTGTGCATTTTCAGTACTGGAGAGAAACATATATTTTGCACTCTCAAACACCGCTTGTAACGCAAGTACATGCAAGATTTCTCTATAAAGGGTTTGAAATCCAGCAATCCTTTCTTCCTATCTGCATTGTTGTAGTTCTACAATCGTCCTGAGGAACATTTATCTCCGCCACTCTCCCTTCTCTATTCGGCCCCAGATGGGCCGGGGAAGGAAAGAGGCACATCTGTCTCTCCACGGTTAATCGCTAAAATTTCCTTTTGTCCCGAAGGAACTCGATTGGAAAGCTTCTTGACATCTTCACTGTAAGATCTATGGATTTGCGAATCCCTTCATTGGCACAAGGCAGTCACGTGAGAGGGGGGCACCACAGGTTACAAATTATTTCTGCATCCGGTCCTTTTTGGCAGAATCTAAACGGATTTCAGTTCCATAAATGACAATCTCTCATGGCGAAAAGTTTGCAATAACATCTACTTGGGATTCGGCTTGTGGTTCATGAGCAACGTTCGTCCCCATTCATGTTATGCCATTGGTAAATGTGTTGGAGTATGATGAGAATGGCTCCAATTTCGCAAAATGTAATTATTGAAATGTTTGGGTGTTTAAATTAGAGAATCTAGATGACGATTTTAGGAATACATGTTGCAGATCGCAGGATTGCTTCCACAAGACTCACTGTCGTTAAGAATTCGTCCGGAGTGTGTGATGGATTGCTTGATTACGTCGTTCTCTGAGGCAACAAGAGGGATGTGGTAAAAGTGTTGGATCAATGGGTGTAATAGCCTTGTTTCGCCATTTCCACCTAACTGAGCAATTCCAGAATGCAACGTGGATATGGTGAAGTTACGTAAATTGGATAGCAAAAGAATTATTAGTTAAATATTGTATGTACCCATTGATTAGCAATATGCGTAAATCTTCTAAAGATTAGCCATATGGCAAAAAAATGCCAAATAAGATCTTTAGGAATTATGATATCATGGAAATGGAAAGTCTACAAAACGATGTTGTGATTAGTGAACATTCAAATTTGATTTAAGGTGACTTAGATTTATCAAGAAATTTTTAATTCACGTGTGGAATTTTGCAAATCCACAAAAAATTTGATGAAATACTCTAAGGCATACTGCAGGCATAACAATACAGCTGTTGAAATTTGCACAGAGCTTTGAGTATAGATACAGCATTATTTTTTGCAAAATCATTCTCGGATAAAAATTTATTACAATAATTTAACATGATTTGTGGTGATAGA
This sequence comes from Trichonephila clavata, assembly GCA_019973975.1. NCBI lineage: Eukaryota > Metazoa > Arthropoda > Arachnida > Araneae > Nephilidae > Trichonephila > Trichonephila clavata. The sequence goes on from BMAO01024221.1 coordinate 23,214, forward strand.
GATAATGTGTAATGATACTGGATTAATTCTCCTTCAAGATACAGTTAAGAGTTGATTCCTACAATTTGCATACAGATTAAAGGATAAATGAAATCCTCTAAAAAGATCAGTGATTTCGCGAAAACCAAGGATTAAAAGCCAGAGTTGAAAATCTAAGATTTTCCTTTCGAATTTGATGAAGATGAAATGGGCCTCTGATTTATTTAGAAAATAACAGTATCTTTGAAGTTTTGGTGATAATTCAATATTTTTAAGCTTAGAAAATTATGAAAATTTAAAGATGTTCCATGGGGGGGAAAGTAAATACTACCATCAATATGATTTTTCAACAAGGGAACAATCGCTTTAGAAACAGAAAAAAGGAAACTTTTAAGGGTAAGTGTTTTGTTTTTACAAGCTTTTGCTTTCATTTTAATGAACATATCAATTCTTCGATAAATTTTAACTTTATTACTTATAAAGTTGCAACAATACATAAATTTTATCCACATAATATTAAATTAATGTTGCTTATTGTATTTTGACATTTTAGAATCATATATTATCATGATACATATCAGTAGGAATACATAGTAGTATTTATCATTATCAAAGTCGTATTTAAAAAATGCATCTGTATTTATTTATTGTTGTAGTTGTTTAAGCCCTTTAAATTCAGTGTAAAGGATCGAACTAATCTGATAGAAAATATCTCTTATTATAATAATTTTAAATAAGTATTACAATATATATAAATTAATATGTCAGAATAGGAGTTATGTAAGTGAGGAGATTGCATTCATAAATTTTAATTTTTATTTTCACTAAAATTGAAAGTTTGAAATCTGTTGCATAACAAACGTTTTGATTGTGCTTAACATAAGAGCAATATTCTTGTTTTAAAAATCTAGAAATCAGATTTTTTAAATTAAAAATGTAAGCGTTAATGTATAAAATATACTTTTTAAATATATAACGAATTAATTGTTATAAATTGAAAATTCACTCGATTTACTTTCTTTCAGAATGCTATAAAAAAAACTATCACCCCTTTTAAATATCCTGAAAACGGGAATAAAAATCTATTCTTTTTTATCATCAATATCTACAGAAAAAAATAGAGAAAGGCCTTTTTTTATTATTTTTTTTAGACAAATCATTTTTTAATTCCCCGTTTTGCTTTTTTTCAGAAAAGCAATTTATAATGTATGACTTTATATATAATAAAAAGCTTCAATGGCTACCAAGCTACAATGGTTTCAATAAAAACCTGTTTTGCTTTTTTTTTAAATCTTAACAATCAATTTTTATTTATTAATTTAATTTTGTTATAAATTTCATAATAAACCGCACTGTTAGGCAAGATAACTCCAATTTAATCCCACAGATGGCGCCAGGAGTAAAGATATATTGAAACCATTGTTATGTATTATATCTATCTGTATCATAAATGAGCATATATAAAAATATGTTTGATTTTATAGATTCTACTTAAAAGAAAATAATGCAGCAATGGTTAATTTTTGGGTTCATTTTTGGTTATGAGGGCCATATCTTGTACAATTAATGGTAAAAATAATTTATTCATTCTCATCCTGCTCTAAACTTGAAAATCCAATGTAGATGGAGTTTTAAAATTATTTCGAACTTGATTATTAATTCTCTTAAAATTATCTAAACCACAATCTTCTTGCAAGTTTTTTTAAAATTCCAAATTACTTATTTTCAAAGTGATGAAATGAATCTCACTATTCATGTTTTTCAATTTTTTCTTAGGTATATAATCTATTCTTTTAAAAACAAAAAAGAAAAGGGAGGGGGAATAGAATTTTCTGACAGGCATTAATTTTGTTAAGAAAAAAATGAGTTACAATTTAAACTAGTTTATGTGCTAAAAATATATATCTTTTTTTAAAAAAAGAATGATGATTTATGATTATATATGTAATTATATGAAATTGATGTTTATTTATTAGCCATAAACCGACACAATTATGTGAAAATCAAGCTTTTCTTGCTTGGAGGGGGAGGGACTATTTTAAAAAGTTATTTTATGCATTTTTTTTAGTAATATACATTTGAAAATAAATGGAGCATGTGTGTATATATATTTATAAAATCTAAGGTATTTTTATTTTAATAATACAGACTTACAAGGAATTCCAATAGCTTTCTTTAAAAAAAACATCCTCATCTTATAAATATAACTTATAAAATTCAATAAGCATAGTTTTTGTCACCATATTAATATATTTTTAAAAAATTATGAAGAGAGCAATTGAATGGTAAATTATAACTGCAGATATTACAATTAAACAGATTCAATGAAATTATTATAATATGTATATATAGACTGCCAACTATGCATAAAAGAGTAAAGGCCTTTAATGCAGGTAGTAAAGTTATCTTTTCTTTACCTTATTTTCATTTCTTTTTTTTTTTGTAAGGCACGCAAGCGCATGTTTTAAATAAACTTTTTTTTTGCCAATATAATCTTATTTCTAAGGAATGACAAGGATGATTAGAATTGTAAAAATTCACGAGGAATGTTTTTTTTTTTTAAATTTAAATTTTTTTATTTACGTAGGAGAAATTAGCGTTGTGTAAATGTTTGATAAGGGGGGGGGGGCTTAATGTTTACTATTATAATGCAGATAACACACAAATGCAAAAATTTTTCAGAAAACATTTTATAATTTTTTTAAAAATAATATATATAGATATAAACATAACTGAAAGCCCTAATTTTATAAAAAAGTTCTGAGCTACCATGAAAATAGGTTTTAAAATATTCGCTTTAGCAGGTCAAATAATAAAAACAGGATGAGCATTAATAATTCTTTTTAAAGGATGATCCACACAAATCTTAATCGCTATTAGTCAAAATTATAACAAGAATTGTAATACCGCTCTTTGACTCGTTTTCTTTTCGCTGAAATGACAATACTGTTTACATCTCTCTCTCTTTTGCTATTGCCTGTAGATTTCAGAGGACTCTCAAACTGTTTACTGCTATATTTATGATTTATCTGTAACCACTATTGTATTATCAGTCTACGTTTACGTAGTTAACTTTTCTTGTTATGCGTTGCAATGTACTGATAACATACAGGCAAGAAAAATATGTATGCATTTAGGTATTTCTTTTGAATGTTTTTGCTAATTATTATGTATGTTCTCTTTTACAATCGTTGTTCTCGATATTTGAATCCTACGATGTTGTAAAAAAATTATGACATTTCGTACTGATATATTAATAGCATATATAAGTTAATGACTGTTCATAGATTTCTATACCCTCAGAGTCACCACTATTAGGGTTCGTACTGTATTCAGAAAACTGAATATGCTTCGAAAAGCCCTTTTCAAAACAAACTGCCCAACAAATATTAATGAAACCCAATCTGCAATCTCCCAAACACTCATTATTTACCAGCCTAATTGCTGTATTGGTTTTAAATCCTCTCCTTCCCTTTCGAAAGCACTCGGACAGAGGTCAGTGCCGTCCTCCACCCATCAAAATGTCACGTGACCTTCCCCTTTTCGCCGGCCATTTAATTCCGCCATCAAAATTCGTTGCCAACCACATTAGTCCTAACAGCAACTGTCGAAATCGTCTGACAATGGGAGCCTGCGGACACAAATTAAATGAGTGACCGCTCTGCGAATTCTATTACGAATGAATTCGAATAAGTCGTGGGGGCGGAAGAGGGGTGAGTTTAGAGAAATGTCGTCTGCACCGTTCCCGAATTAATGATTTAAAGTTTCAGCAACGTTAAAGTCCTGTCTGAGCGATAAAACGGTGAAGGGGGGCTTATGACGAATTATGCCGGGGCTTGAGAGGTCCGGCAAAGGGATGACCAGATAACTGGACACGCCGGCCTTCCGGTCTCTGCACCCTCCGGTGTGTGCGTTAATTCGCATTTAAAATTAATTCTTGCCATTCATCATCTCTGTGGATTGGTAAGCGAAGGCCCGCGATACCATATCCGCAGCGGAATGGGGGTCGGTGATAAAGTAAGGAAAATTACCCACTGTGGTTAGGCACAAGAATAGAATAGCATTTTGTTCTATCTTTCGTCATAGAATCTCCACTTTGGAGAATGTTATGGGAAAATTGCTGTTTCCGGAAGTATCTGTTTCAACTGAGTTGTAATAAAAAATATTTTTAAGGCAGGCAAAATATGCTTACTATTATTGTAAATATGTATTTAGTTAGTTGGATCTATAATTGGTTTCGTCCCAGAATTGCATAATATACTGCTGGCGGTGTTCTTTTCTAACAATGGTGTCATTGTATGAAGTTAAACTGTATTACGAATCCCTCATTGGATACCATGATAGTCAGCTTTAACCTCGATCTAAGAGGATGATTCTTTTGAGAAAATGCCTAGTCACCTTAAATATGTTATTCCTACCACAACAAAAAAAGTTTTGAAGCAAATTTTCTCTTTTTCTTAATATTTTTGTTTTCCTTCATTTATCTGATTATATACCCCATATTTGAAAAGGAAAGTCTCTTGAAGCTTTCTGAGTAGATTTCTTTTTTTATTAATTCCGTTTCTGTCGATTCCTAGATTCAAGTCTCGGTGCTCCTAAATACTCAACGTGTAAAAGGGTTGATATATGTTATATCTGTCATGTATTGAAGTCCTCAAGTTAATGTGTTATGAAAGTTGGAGAAATGGAGTGCTAGCTCGGGTATTTTCCTTGTCACTTAACCGAAGTTTAAAGTAAAAGTTTCCAGTAAAAAAAAGTGGTAGTTCAACTTTAATTATTACATTTTAAAAATATTTCCCCAGTTTTAAGACGGACCCTCACAAGATAGCCTGCTATATATTGTGAATTAATACTTATTTTCATGAAGTTAATAACATCGTGCTAAAAAATAGGTTCCCAACCTTTTTTGAATTGGCACCCCCCTTTTCTAGTGAATATTTCGATACCGCCCCTTCCCACTTTAGAAAACTAAGAGTGTACATAATACATGGTGAAAACAAGACATAAGATTTAAAAAATATCCTATTACTATTAGAATGCCTTTTTTTGTTTAATTTTTTTCGAACGCAACAATTTTTTTACTTGCGAATCTGAAATAGGTATTGCCACAAATATATTTAAATGTGTAACATTATATATTTTAGTCATAATAGGATAGTGTTAGAATTGAAAAGCTACTGAATTTCTTTTCTTCATTTAAAAGAGTGGAATAAAAGTTTTAGCTTACTGTTATAAAGACAGGCAGGAGTTTTGATGATGCGAAGCAATTCATAATAAACTATTGCTTTCAAAATAAATATAAATTGACAGCTTCAGTCTTTAAATAATCACACGTTAATTCCTGGTTAAAATATTTAATTATAAATCTTGGGTAATATATGTAATGAAATGCAATGGATGAAACATTTTTCCTAATGCTTGCAGACAAAGACAACACGTACCCTACAGAAATTAAAATTTACTATATCATTCAAGTAAATGTAGGTTTGAATGTAATGTAATCTTTAAGTTTTTCATCCACTTCCCGAACTATCGAAATATGTGAATTTTCATACATGTGATATAGAAATCATTTAAAAACATACAAATAACATAAGTAAACAGTATTAAAGTTTACTTTTTTTAGTACATAATCAGCGCGTTTTTTAAGTCTTATATTTGGTTAATCTGCCCAAGCCCCTCCGTGCTATCTCAACGCCCCCTAATTTTCTGTGGGTCCCCTCTGAAACCCTCAAACGCCCCCAAGGGGGCTTTATCACTCACGTTGAGAACCTATGTACTAAACAATGATCCATGAATATTTTTTCCAAATCTTTTCGAAATGAATCCTTTTTCTCGAAAGAGTATTTTTTACCTCTTAAAATGAATCCACAAAATAACCAGCCATGAAAACAGTGGCATTCTTTGCTTTAATTTCTCATACATAAATAATAACACATTGAGCATTTGATAATCATTATTTTATTAACAATTTTATTTAATAAAAGTGTTCTTTGAACTACGTTGAAATTTGGTGAATAGAATATCATTTCAATTGTCATTATTCAATCAAGGTGGAGTAGGATGATTACGAAAGTCGCATGATTTTGCCATAGTCAAATTACTTCGAATTTAAGACACTTATGAGCTCGTAAAAATTAAATTGGTTAAATATTTGGACGAGCAGAAAATTTTTTTTTAAATGCCCACACTGTAAAGATCAAAGGTCTGGAGCCAAAGCCTTTAAATAAATCATTTTGAAAAAGTTTCGGAGTGAGCCAGCAGCTTTTTCAGAAAAGCCAGCCTTTGTACACCTTTTAATGGTTCTCTTTCCACCCGTGTGAACATGTGTACCAAGAGCGGATTTATTCCTGTTTCCTCCTAGAGAAATCTTCTCCTTTTCATCCCCTTCTGAGAACTTGCGTAACAGCATCACGTGTTCCCCTTCGTCGACACCCAGGGAATACGGATTACCAGCGGAGTCTTTCAAAGGGATTTTTCATCCAAACCCCTGGTCCCACTCACACCTACGAAGAGGGAGGCGAAAAAAATGATTGAAGACTCCTTCGATAATGTTGAAAAAATCACTGTGTGTAGAGGAATTTATCCACTTTGCTGGGAGAATAGTTTTTCGCTAAGTGGTCATGGATGCTTTTCGCCTCTTCCCTTTTTAAATCGCATTTTTGATAAAGAAAAAAAGGGGGTACGAGAGTATGAAAGAAAGAAGAGAACAAAAAAGGAAAATGGCAAACTTCCGATCAAAGTTCCATTTATCCCGCGAGACGTGTGATGCTTAAAAGGGGGGTTCTTTTTTGTTCTCTTCCCCTCCCTCCTCTTCTTCCCAGTTGAGTGAAAGAAAGGCTTTTGAATTAGTTCGGAAACACCTCCCGCTTTTTGAAGAGAGAATTTCATGTTGGCTCTTCCCGTACAAAAATCGATGAATGAGTGAAAATTTAAGATCAGAGAGAGATTCTTTAGCTCGTCATTTTTTAGAGGAAAGTTGTTCGAGAAAAGCAACACATAATTCGATCTCATTGCTTTGAGGAAGTGAACTATGGGGAAAATTCCAATTGTCTTAATTTTAAATCATTACAGCTTTGATTTTCTCTCATTAATGCTGCAATTCCCAACTTTTGGACTGCTGATTGATTCTGATCAGTTTGAAAACAAACCACAAAAAGCATTATACTGTAGAACGTCATTTATCCGTATCAATTGGGACCGGAAACCGTTCGGATTTGCGATTGTTCGGATAACCGAAAACCGAAAGCGATCTACGCAGTATATGATACTGGACACTAGACAAATATTGAAAATCAGCATATGCGGGAAACGTGCTTGAAGAAAAAGCAAAATAGGTGCAAAATGTCGCAATTTTGCCTTGATTGGGGAAAATAATCACTTATTTTTCGCTGTATCATTGTACACCTTTGTTTTTTTAATACAAGGTCTCTGATTCTCTTCAGCAGCAGTAGTTGAGTAGAACAACACTCTGATTGTTGTTCGTACCACTCCATAGGATTTCGGCCCCGATTTGAGAGACCTAAACACTGGCTGATTTACTTCCTTTCTTTCCTGACAAAATATTTTCTACCTGTTTTGACACTAAGACAGTTCTGGAGTAAGGCTGATCACAGTCCTCTTACCAGTAAGTATCCTTGCTTTTCCCACCCCGATAAAATAACGGCTCCTTAGGCAGCTTGGCATCGGGTCGTTATTCTAATGCCAACACATGGTTCTAACATCAAACAATTAGCATTTACACCACTCGATAGCTAGGTAAATTCGGGGCAGCAGCTATCAATGGCCTCAGCGTGTGGTCGGCGTCCTATGGCTGACCATATCTGAAGGAACCCTATTATAAATAAACTAACCGGCTTTTGTCTTTGCCCCTTTTACGCTAACATCTAAAATACATTATCATCACTGAGAGATAAATAAACTCATTATGTGAACATATACGCTGTCATACGGGCACGCATGAATTCATCCGAAATTTTTGACATTTTTTTTATTTGTTGTACTCCGACTTGGTCTCAAAATATTCTAATGATCTTGAAATTTGTGATTATGTTTTGTTTTTCTCAAATTACAATTTAAGAAGCCAATGGTCACTACTTTTTACCTATGACGAGTATACTCGTCATGACACAAAATCCTGCAACATCTCCTTGACGAATATACTCGTCATGACACAAAATCCTGCAACTCCTCCTTGACGAATATACTCGTCAATAACAGTTAACTGGTTAAATACATCTTGGCAGATTATTCAGTAGTGACTGAAAACAACACTGAAAGCCTTAAGAAATGGTTACAGTTTACCATAATTCGTATTCGGTTGATAGTAACATTGAAGATTTATCTCGTGTACCCCTCTAGCCTAACCATCAGGTACATGGCCAACTGGGCCCGAGTCCAAGGCCTCCTCTTGTTCTTGACCCGACCTTCACAAGATCATGATCCGAATAATTTCAATCCTCAAATGTTTTTCCGGACATATTTTTCGAAAAAGTAAGGATGGACAACTGGCACCATTTCACATGTGTCGCCCGTGTCTAGGCCTAGGCCTGCCACCATACACTATTATTACTTATTTAGTCGAAACGTTCTAGCTGTCGAATCCGCGTCACTTGACCATGGTTCAAAATAACGCGGTCCGTCGCCAAAAGCCCTCGTGTAAGTGAACAATGTGACGTTAATAATCACTCACTCACTAGCTGTCGAATCGGTTTGCGCCCTAGATTTCTGAGTCACGTATTTTTATTTGTTACCGTTTACACGAGGGTCTGACAAAATAAATGTGAGGTCCGTCGTCAAGAGTCTTCGCGTTGATTTATAGTGCGGCATTAATAAATATTTACTTACTTGACATCGTATGTTATAAAAGGTGATTGGCTACCAGACCGATAAACTTTCAAGGGGTGTAGGTGTTACAAAGACGACTCGGAATCCTATATAAATGCAGGGTCGCAAATATCGTAGTTGCGAGCTATGGTAAAAAGAACAGAAACAGCAACTCGTTAATGACATACAAAACATTTTATTAAAAGGTACTACCACAAAGGTGTTTGAAATTACAAACAGATATCGTCAGGGGAGACTGACAGCGACGGAATTCCTGTTGCTCTGAAAGATTCCTCCAGGCATTCTTGCGGTAGACTGCGCTGAACGGAAGGTTTCGTGAACACCAATCCTGCTGGAAGTCGTCATTTGTGGTACCACAAGAGGTGTTTGAAATTACGATCAGAAGTCGCCAGGTGAGTCAGACAGCGACGCTGCGTGGACTTCCTGACGTTCTGGAAGATTCCTCCAGGCAGTTTTGTGGTAGATTGCGCTGAACGGAAAGTTTCGTGAACACCAATCCTGCTAGGGAATTTTATTTAGGTTGATTTTCACTAACATTTTATTACCATGCTTTACCGTGGTTATTGGTAATAAAGTTTAAATTATAGTTAAAGAGATTATATAGAGAGGAAGAATACATATGTAAGCTGGTACCTCAATTTCCTAATTTCTCCATAGCGCTCCTAGAAAATTTTGAGATCTTATTAGATTTAAATTGAGTTTACCTTAGTGACTATCTCCGTTTAAATAGAATAATAGAATTTGTCTTTTACTCATATTATCTCAACTTCCAAACATATTGTTTACAGAAAATAAATAAAAATAAAAATTTTAATTATATATATATAAGTAGTGGATTATTTAAATTGACAAAATATTTAATAATAAAGAATACAATTATTCGGAACACTTTTTTTTGTAGATAAAAATTCAGCAATATTTATAATATATATTACGATGCGTATTTTGAAAAAACAATTCTGTCACATTAATGTCCATCCCTCGAAAATAAATCTGCTAGTTTTGCTAAGCAAATTTGTTATGCACGAGGGTGAGACGGAAAATAAGTTTCCCCTGACGACTGTGATCAGAGTTGAGTATGAAAGTCAAAACATAGTATGAGCCATTAAAGATAAGACATAACTTTATTTTTCCACATAAGTACCAAGTACATTGAGACATTTGTCATACCGCTTGATAAGCTTCAAAAAGGCCTCAATGAAAAACTCAGGGCTTTGCACGCAGATGAAGAGTTTAACGGCTTGTTTGACTTCAGCAAAGCACCTTCCGGCGAGATTCTTCAAAGCCTGAAACAGATAAAAGTCACTTGATGCGAGATCAGGACTGTATGACGAATGGTATAGGCGTTGCCAACCAGGAGTTGCAATATGGTTTTGAGTTGCCATCACCACGTGTACAGTACCAACAGAACACCAGATTTTGAGAAGCCGCTTTTTCCGAATCGTTTTTCAATTTCGACAGGGTGTCACAGTACCGCGTAGCATTGATGGTTCCAATCTCCAAAACGTTCACGCAAAAGTAAACGCTTCTTCCGTATGCAAAGCAATACATTTTCCTGCAGGGGTTTATGAAGCTTATCAAGCGGTATGACAAATATCTCAATGGTGCTTGGTACTCAAGTGGAAAAATAAAGTTATATTTTATCTTTAATGTCTCATTTCTATGCTTTGACTTTCAAACTTAACTCTGACCACTGTTGACAGGGGAAACTTATTTTCCGACTCGCCCTCGTAATTGTAATTTATATCTCTGTCGTATTATACGTTTTTTACTAAGCATTTGTTATCAGTTTTCAAATTTCTTGAAATTTTGTGTGATAATGTTTTAAAACATTTCCCTTAAAGTTCGCAAATGAGAATATTTTTGACTTTATTAATGTATATTCGCCTAATTCATATATATCCTCTCGATATTTTTTAATATAGAATGCATAATTTTTCCCCATTACACATTTATTTTGATACACAACTAAAGCTTAATAAATGAAGGTATTTTTCTATCTTAAGAAAGATAGCGAAAAAAAAAGTAAAATATATATAAATCCCTTTTCTAAAACAACTTTTGCTGAATTTCTAAGAAACTCAAATTTTAGCAAGCGAAGTTAATTAGATTAATAATTTTTGTAATTAATGTTGAATATAAAGGAAAAAAATATGCATTTATTCAATGCTTCTAAATGTTAATGTTTTATTTTTGTGAACTCATTATCACACGAACAATAACTGTAGAATATTTTTAACTTAAAAAATAGTTTTCTAACTCAATTGGGAAAAAATTATTAAAAATCTATTTCAAAAGTAATTTAAATCCAATTCTAGTGTGTGTCTGGATCTAACTTGGATACAGACTTTAATGACTTCATATCAATTCAAAACTCAGTTGCAATATATTTGAACAATCGCCGAGTGATTTATGATGCCAAAATTATATAGTATATCAATATTATAATTCACCCACTTCATCCCTATAAATTAATGTATCGATATCAACTTCGCCTAGAAAATATTTTGTGCTCGTAAATAGTCGAGGAATGGGAGCAACCCTTTAGTCTTTCCCATTTTCGAGCCTCGGATGCCTGAGCCGTTCTTTAACAAGAGCAATCGCCATTACAAGAGGGCCGGACGACACGTTGGACCCCATCACGTAATTCCGCTGCTCTAGTCCACTGCTCAACTCTCTGGTCCAGTGGACACGCCGGCGCGCCTCCTCAGGTGAAAGCAGGGGGCCTGTCAATTCGACCATTACAACCGCTCGCTGAGCGAACCCATCTGAGAATTGCTTTTTGCTGAAATTAAATCTCGCGTTTAACATTACGTCTGCACTTTCATCTCCCTCTGTAATGATCAGTTCGGTACATGAGTATGGAATTTTTTCGTATACTTTTAAATAGTTCAGTGCCATTCACACATGCAACTTGGGATCACGTGACTTAGTGTGGAAGTACGACTTCGGACAGGATTCTCTGAATCACGGTAAACATGAATTCTAAGACGAGGACGCACAGCCCTCCCCCCGCCCGGTAATATTTTAAGGCATGGGTCAACTGGGCCCAGAGCTTCTGGAGGAAGGGGTTCATCTCGTTTTGGACTTGGTATCATTAATATCCTGACTTAATAATATCTTACGTCTTAAGACTCTTTGAAACCCTGGGCCCAGAGAAATCAGTAGCACACATTGTCAAATACTCGTTCAAACGGTAATTTGAAACAAATGGGCGTGACTCAATCTCAAAAACCAAGGCACAAACCGGTTCGACCCATGACCACATTTTGACTGAATGAGTTGAATGAATTGCTTATGGTGTTAGGCCTAGGCATGGACAACTGTCATCACATAAAACAGTCTTACCACTTTACCAGTTGACATGCAATTTGGAATTCCCTGTTTTTCGGAGAAAGTTTACGGAAATAATATTTGACAATTAAAATTATCTGGATCATGATCTTATTAAGACAGAGTCAAGAAGGAAACGAGGCCCCTACCGAGGGTGAGGCTCTGTGCCCAGTTAGCCCATGGCTTAAGACGTCCCTGTCTCCAATACATTCTCCAAAAAAATGGAAACTTTGAACTATATGTCAACTGGCAACGGATTATGTCTTCCAACGTCGTTTTCCTTGGCCTATCACCATACAAAGGGCGCATCCACCGCCGTATCAGCCTTATCAATTATACGGGGCCCATTATGTGTAAGTAAAATATCCTAAGCAATGATTAAGTCCACTCAGGACTAGGTACGCCGTGCATACTACCCCATTATTACTAATTCGGAAAGGAGTTAGTCGAAGGAGACTTTCTATAGGTATGAGTCACGCATATTTTTAGCGGCTTACCGTTTTTACAAGTATTTGACAACTTGTTCTATAATGCTGTCGCAGGTGGGGCTTACTTTGGCACAGATGCCCAGGACCTCAAAAAGCCCCAAGAAGCCTTAAGCCTTATCACTTCCGCTAGTTTGCAACTTATCAGCATTGAGTCTGTTATTCTACCAAACAAGCTAGCCTCAATACTACGTAAACACTAATAAAAAATACAACAAAAAAAAACCTAAAGAAACTTCTGAAGTGTTATATGAAAATACAATTTTATTACAAGATCTCCCAAAATATTAAAAATATCTTTAAAATTGAATTTTTCTTCGGGTTACTCTCCAAACAGTTTATTTATTTACGTCAATACTTGAATGTTTTGATAGGTTGAGACTCCGAGTGCAGCCAAAAATATTGGACACAAATTTTTAAAAAAAGACAGGGGAAATAAAAAATTTTAATATTCTTTACTACATTAAACTCAAAACTCAGTGGCACAACAGCCCTTTGGAGAACCAAGGCCTACTGCGCCCGTCTCCGTTTTTGTGACCTTGTGCGCTGAGATACATGAGTAGATGTCTGTTTCCGGTGGTCATTCTAACGCGAAACTCCAGTGTTTAGTTCCCAAGCAAGCTTGATACTCATTTATCAACCCATGGAAGAAAAGAAAGGCCGAGTCGACCTTGCACAGACAGGGGTTTGAAACCTGGACCTGTGGTGGGGTAGTGCGAAACGCTACCACTCGGCACTGAGCTTTTTTACTATATTGCCATACTTTAATAAACCATACTTTACCACAATTTTTCAAATTAATCATGTTTTTAATATAAGAAGTATATGGACGCTGTAACGAAGAGTTTTTGGTCACAAACTCATTGCCGGCGAGTTGCAAGTTCGAGCTCTAGTGTCACTGATGACCTAACGTGTAGAGGACTGATGCATGTTAAATCTGGCGTGGCTCAATGCCCTCTCGTTGGGGTGGTATGGTAAACGGAAAACGGGGACCAGCTGAGGTGTCCTCTTTGCCTTTTGACCGAGATTCAAGATTACAAAGTCCGTTGCCAAAAGGCCTCGTGTTGCTTCATATTGGGACATTAATTAACACTCAGTCCTTTGGAATAATGAAAGATGTTACGATGTTAAATCGAACTAGACTCTAATATCTTTATACTGATATGTCGTCAGGGACATCTTAAGACTTCTTGAGGCCCCTGGGTCCCATGCAAAAGCAGGATCCACCTATGATCCTTAAAATTAGACAGTACCTAGCATACGTTGTCAAATACTCGAACATTTGGTAACCCGTAATAAATGGATGGTGCCTGACTCACAATCTCAAAAACATAGGCACATACCGACTGCCACCTTTCAACTAAATGAGTAATGGTAGGCCTAATGGCCTAAAGTGCTTCCTCAGCATAATGGTAGGCCTAGAAATGGACGACAGTCATCACATAATAATGCAGCCTTACCACTGTTGCCAGTAGTTCGAAATTCTCGGTTTGTTTGTAGAACATCTTTGGAAATAACATTCGGTCTTAAAAATCATTTGGATCATGATCTTATTCAGGTTGAGTCGAGAACGTGGCGATGCCCCTTCCTAACCCGGGCCCAGTTGACCCATGCCTTAAGATGTCTCTGTGTGTTATAATCTTGGATACTAACTTCAGAATATTCCTCATAATTTAATCATTATTAAAAGTTATGCCACCAATTATCAGTTGAGTGCATTCAATACAACACAAAGTAAAACATAATCTGTGAAGCACACTTCCGAAATGACTTCAAACCTCTATGACGCATTTACTGAATGAAAATGTCTTTATCACACGAGTCCGACTTGAACTCTTATTCATTTGAATATCTATAAATCACCGGGCACTTAACGCCCGCGTCTTACCTTCCAAGTGCTAATAGAGAGCGAGGCGAGAATGAAGAAGAAAAAAACCTTCTTCAGTGTTTCCTCGAGCAATTTGTCAACGGTGCGTGCGCAATCAGACACGGTATCCTCATCTAATCCTTGTCGTCACGGTTACAGGACAACATCGACGCCAGCACGCACCAGCGAGTCCAAGGGGCTGGTCACGTGACCTCGGAGGGAATTTCGTAGCTTTCCGTGTCGAACGTTTGTTTCGAACAAAACGCCGACCAATTTTCTTATTTTCTGGGATTACATCCGTTTATTTGTTGCTGGCCATATTCGACTTTCTCGCTCTCTCTTTTTCTCTTTGTTTTCGCCAACTTGCTCTTGACGTAAGTTTTCATTATTTTTCCCCCCAAGGTCGCTCCAACTCCCGATAAAGACTTATCTGGGTTTGGTCAACGACAGCATAAGGGGAAAAAAGGACGCACAGCTTAAAAGATAGCTGTAGCATTTTAAGTCGTTCAAGACATGGGGATTGTTCAAATCTATCTCCAAGGTTTCTAATTTTGTGGGAGAAGCATTGACGGAGATTCGACTTATGCGTGATAAATGTAACTGAACATCAAAGTAAGAATTGACGTGGTATAGAAGTCAGCAAGGAGTATTATATCGGATTAAATTTTGCTTATCTTACTTATAAGTTTTATCACATTAGCCTTGGATTAACGAGCTGCAGTCTCGAATCTCAATTCCACATTCAGAAATAACCGCATTTAAGAGAGGTAAGGTTGGGGGCTCAACTCACCACGTAAAGCAACAATTTTTAATTTTTTAACCCCCTCGACACTTTTTTCTTTTTCGTCTACAGTTTTTTAGAATGACCTCCCTTATGGAGGGGTTACAAAGTAGACCTCTGGGGCTGGGTTCAATGTTCTGAAATAACAATGTGGACATTTGATGTACGACGTACTTCAAATATTACACCTGTTAGGTCAATCAGGGGTTGAAATCAGCGTTGTTCAATATAAGAATTTTTCTTTCAATCATCGAAGACAAATCATTAAAGCAATTAATTAATAATTCAATTTTATTTCAGTGAATCAAAGCAATAGTAAAATATTGATTTAAGTTAAATGACAAATGAATTGCGTCTGCACTCGTTCACGTACGACTCTGTTCAAAACAAAGAAGGTTTTTACAAGCAGCGCCCTCTATACTGAGGTGTTTTACCAATACCCTTAATTGAAAATATTTTAAAATTACGATTTTCTTTGCCACCAAGTAGCTCTAGTCTATGCATAATAATGCTTAAATATAAACAAACGAACAATGATCCAAAAGAAGAAACTTAGCATGCATTTTTTACACAACATTTATTAAACTAAATTAAATTATTGTATATTAATATAGAGGTAAAAAATTAATATTTAATGACGGTTCATATTTGAAATGGAAAAAAAAAGTAATAGATTAACATTTGTGTGTTAATTGATAGAAACACAAAAAAATTAACCTGAATAAAGATACAGCACTTTAAAATAAGACAAAAAAATTTGCTGTAATTTTTGTTTTAAGTAACAACTCAAACTCTTTTTAACTAAATAATTTCTAAAAAAAAAGATTCTTTTTATAACTCTGATACAGATAGCAACTAAAAAAAACTAATAAACCCAATAAAAACCGTTATATAATTGAATTTAGAGAAAAAAACCTGAAGCCCCCAAACAGCACTTAAAACAGAATTCGAGAAAACTGCTGAAAATTACTAATAAAGTAGCAAATCATTTACAATAACGAGCTGGAATTTAATATGTTTGAAATGGAAACTGAGCTAAAAATGGAAGGTGTGAGAAAAACAGCAATAAAACAGTTAAAAATGAGCAAAAAGGTTTTTAGTGCCATTTTAAACATTACGTCTTTTAAAATAATTGTAGGGGGAAAAAATGCTCAAAAGAGAAGAGAAATATATATATATATATATATATATCCTACTCTTTAAAACATAATTTAGTTTTATGGGGCCTTTTTATCCACACAACAGAAACTACATATTTACTAAAATTATCTTAATCTTAAGAACAATTTTAGTTCAGTAGTAAGGTGAAACTCCTTCATTTAAGCTTGTTTCGTCGTAATTTAAAGTTTTACATTGTTTAATGAATCTGGAATGTAATCTTCATACTGAAAGCAAGAGAAGAAAAGTATACAAAAAAGTAGAAGCTTGTATTATCTAATTCAAAACCCTTTTCTTTAAAAAAATTAGATATTAAATAAATATTTATTTAAAAACGCTTGTCACTTAGTAAACTGTAAAAATATTTTATCCCGAAGGCACTACTGAGCAATATTTATTAAATTGTTGGTTACAGAGCTGGCATATTTCTGTTAAAGGAAGACTCCCTCTTTCTTCTTGGTACGGTTTTTTTCCTTCCTTACTTTCTTTTAAAACTTATCTTCCTGTTGTTATGTATTGCTAGTTGATTTAGTTTCTGTCAGTTCTACAGCGTTCGCCTTTGTATGGTTTTCCTTGTAATTAGATTGATTGGGGGGAACAAAATTATACACATATGTAAATTTGATTCTTCAAACAAATAAATGGCAAAAGCGGTGCCTTCTGTCGCACCCTAATTTTAACTTAATTTACTGCAAGTGATACTGATTGTATTCTAAAGTGAGTGAATATTAACTTCCCACTGTTCAGCTACAAGAGGGCTTTTGGGGACGGTCCGCGTCATTTTGAACCATGGTCAAGTGACGCGGACGACACCTGAGCTGGCACCCCCTCTCCTAACTACCATACCACACTAACGGGAGGACGTTTGAGCTCTCGACAGATTTTACGTGCATCGCTTCCCTACGCAGCGGGTCTTCAGTGGTACTGGGAACGAACTCGTGACACGCTAGTCACGATCCGATGCCTAGACCACTCGGCTACCGCGGCCACGATTGTATTCTAAAGAAAATATGTTCTAATTTGAACTAAATACTTTTTTTAGTTTCATATGCGCATTGGTAAGATAATTTGTGATGTATTATTCATTAAACGCTTTTAGATTCGTATATTTTACTTAATTATTTGAATCACACGAAGTATAATTTACTATTGTCCAGTACATGTTTTTATTTCATGATTTTCTTTTTTGGAAAGAGATTTTAGGGATGATACCAGCCAACTAAATAGTAAAAAAAGGGAATAAATTTGTGTGTGATGATTAAAACAAACAAAAATCGTTTAAGAGCAAGCATCCATTATTAAGTCCAAAAGGTGTGTCGAAGTAAGTCAAAAGGAACCTTTTTGGAGACGAAAACACTTTTATGAACTTTATCAAAAATAATTGTTTTTAAAATCAAACCTGCATGCAAAATACAACACGAAATGAAATTATTTTAATACCTAGTGTCCGAAAAGTATGACTACACTATATCAAATTTTAATTACAAATAAACTAACCCAAAGATATTCACATCAAAGACATTTTTTTTGTTTCCATAAAGAAAAAGACAAAGGTTTTTTTAAATGTTTTATTGCTCGATTTCAATGTGCGCACTATTAGTAGCACACAGCACATCGAGTCTATGCGAGTAGCGTCATCTTAGATTCTGCTAGGGCGACTAGATTTTGTTTTTAACATTACGCTTTTTATTATAAATATTTCATATCACTTATAAATTGGGGATCTTGAAGGTGGACTTCGTTTGAAAGTAGTCTGAAATTTATGCTGCATATGTGTTGCAGATTTAAATTCGATACGCCATGCTGCAGCTTGCGCAGTGAAGCTATCTTGAAACAAGAATATTGCAAAACGTTCACCATCTAGATTGCATTTCAGAAAAACGAGACTTTAATATTTTGTCCTTGGAATACAAAAAACCGTAAGCGAAATTCTTTGTATATTTTAAATTCGTTTTTAAAAATGTAGTCATTTTTCGGACATTCTATATGGTGTTAATAAATATTCAAAATAATGCACTTTCCTTTGTGACTTCTATTAACCCACTAGAGCATTACTTAATAAATTTAATTAAAAACATCATCTCATGGTGACTACAGATCCGTTATTTGCTTCACTATTATTGAAGACAAGAATCCTGGTTGTCACTGAAGCAGGCTTTCCCTGCACAGCACGGCAGAAAAGTCACATTCCAGGAGCATGTCAGCGCGAGACACAGACTCGCAGGGGTGGAAAAGTAATTACCTTCTGTCCCTTCCCGGACAATGATAAGCTCCCGGACAGGCAAACACTATTAAACTGCATCTTAACCCCCGGACTCCCGTGTCATTATCTATGTACCGTCAGCTCCGGAAATGTCGTCCCGTTCAGTCGACAGAGCACAAAGGAAGGGGGTCCTGGAAATTTTTTTTATCTTCTGTTCTCTCAGAATAAATTCTTAGTTTTGTTCCTTCCATTATCTTCCTCTGGATGGAAGAGAGAAAAAATAGGGGGTCCACATACACACGCGCATTGTGTTTATTGACGGCAACTTCCAGAGGGACCAGAGTAAGTCTTTTGTTGTCAACCAGACGGCACAGTTTCTAGCCAAGAGGATGCGCTGGCGAAGTTAATGTTGTCAAACGGCGAGGGCCAGAGAAAACGTTTGGGGTGGATTAGAAGATGCTAATTTAACTGCTCCCGGAGAAGCGCCTCCATGTCGAATTGAATTCGTAATTAGGGCCCGTCTTTCTTGATGTCTTTAATGCAGGGTAGAGTTGTTGTGGCGTGTTGCAGAGGGAAAAAAGGTTTAAGTATATATCTCACCTCTCATGCTTTGTTGGAGATAACCTGTACTTAAATGTTCGAGTGTCAGATAAGGTCGCCATATTTTGATCTTTTGGCTTGTGTGTTGCCATTAATTTTATTTTAACTTAATGGTTTTTAACTATGCGAAATTCACCGAAATTACGCATTTAATCCAGGAACAAAAATGACTTAAAATCTATTTACTTATTTTTTATTTTGCTTTTAATGAAGATTAGTTATTACTATACTTGAGGACTTTAATTCACGATCATTCCTTTAGGCTAACAGAAAGATTTACCTACATCGGAAAATACCTTTGAATGGATTAGATGAAGTCATCATAAACTCAAATAAGATTAGTTAGGATCCTGTGAAAAATTCTAATAGATTCCATATATGTATGCGTACAGTTTTTATTATTTGTTATTTTTAATCTACTATTCTATGCTCTTTTATTTGAAAATCCTTAGTAACTGGCAGTCAAAGAAGCAGTATATGGATATCCAAAACAACCAGCAGGACAATAGAGGGGATACTTTTAGTCTTAGACCGATTTAAGTGTAATTGAGGGAAGGTTCATGAACAATATAAAGGATTTAAGGAATAATATAATCAATATAAAGAAATTTTAACTTTTTTTAAATTCGATATTTTTTATAAGTAGAGACAGATGGGAAGGGAGGGAAGGGGGAGAAAAAACATCTATGGATGCAGTATCTGAGGGGGACAAAACTTTGCTAAATATTGACAAAGGAATTACATAAGGAAACATTTTTAATTCTGTATATTTTTAAAAAATCTGTATTATATATAATTTCATATACTCATTCTAGTTTCTACTTTCATTCTGTTTTTCAGTTTATATCTTCAAAGTACCTCTGATACCATGGTTATTTAATTTTTTTTTTTTTTTTGCTCTTATATGCACTCAAAAATTTATTCGAAATTCAGGTTTCTTATGTGCAAAAGCTTCTAAATTTCCTGAAAAACAAGACTGTCCTCCCCCATGTCTGACACGTTATCAAAAATGGGAGCAGAAACTTATTTTACCTCTGGATGCTGGGGGAAAAAAGCGATGCCTCTGGGTAGGAACTATTTACAATAATATTTTTTTAATAGAAAATGATACAATAGATAAACTGTCATCCGTAGTTCTACTTTTTATCTCACTTTGTTTAAAAAAAATAAACTTTATTATGGAGATAAATAGTATTGTATACATTTGACTTAATGTTGTAAAAAAGAAATCGAGCATTTAATTTGCATTTGCTTTATTTATTTTTTAAATTGAAGTGCGTTTTTTAACTGCAAGCATTTTTAGCATTTTTTGTGTGATAAAATAGACACACAATTAATATTATAACATAGCTTATCGGGTCACCATTTAAAAGAGAAAGAAATACAAATCTGTTCTGTTTATCATGCTAAGCAAAAATTACTTGATTTTTTCCCCATCCAAGCTTATGGATATTTTGAGATTTTTACAACATGTTTATATGTATAAATAACGATTTATACGTATGTAACTAGCACTTCTTAAAGTTCTTTTTTAAGATGATTAAAATCTGTTTCGATAATTATATTTTAATTCATGATTATTAATATATAAATGTTATAAAATGTCCTCTAAAAGTGATGAACAATTTATGGTCCTCGGACCCGATGCAACCTGTCTAGAGGTTTACTATTTTAAAACAATAGTATAGAAATTTTAAATCTTAATGTTTAATAAGTATTCTTTGGAGAAGTATTTTTAACTCTCTTCGGATGTATAAAAATGTTCATAGGAATATGAATACATTCTGCAAACGTAAAATATATTAGAGTTGTGGAAACTTTTATTGAAATTCAAAAGTTTTTTGCATATATATATCGTCCTAATTAATATGAATAGAATTATTAAAATATTATCTGCTTCCATATATAGCTTTAAAAAAATTTTAAATGCAAATACCGATAAATGTATACAAATAAGTAACAATTTCATTTATCTTAATAGAAAATAATTATCAAAATATACTATCCTTTCAAAGGCCTTATTGCTTTTTATAAAAAATTATGCTGACCTGTCGTCCCCCTCCCCTTTTTTTGTTGAAAATTTTGCCATCCACTTGCCTTTTAAAAGCAAACGCAAAAGATGAATTTTGTCGAAAAGAAAAAGAAAGAAGAGAAAAGAGAAACGCAAATATTTTCTTTATATATAAATTTGAATGTATAAATATACATAAATAACTCTTAGAAAATCATTTTTCTAAAAAAAAATTACAAAGGTTCGGTTCATACAACCGATTTCTTAAGCAAAATGTTCTATTTATATTAATAAACTACCCTTTTCAATGCTCAAGACTCAAATTTATGATCAGATAGTTTATTTTATGTTAGTTTAATGCTAATTTATTCTTTAGTTTGGTTTTACTTGATTTATTACTTGATACTTTAGAAAATAAAGCTAGAAAGACTTCCGACTTTGGAAGATATGAGCTATTTCTTATCATAATATCGTTTTTTTGTGTTCTAAATTGAGTAGAATTTTTTAAAAATCAAATACTATCAAAGAGCTACATTCTACTTGGTGGACTAAAACGATTTGTGAAATAATGAAGATATTACAATACACACTATATACAAAAAAGATTTATTCGAATTTATAATTTTATCGAAATGGTATGATTTCAAAGAATAAGTTTAAGAGAGGGGATGAGCAAAAATTGTTAATTTTAGTATGTAGAGTTAGTTATACTTGAATTAGTAGTACGCGTTTCTTTATTTTCATTTGGATTTTATGCGATTAAGTGCTTATTAGCATCCCATTTATATACAACAAAGAGAATATTGGATACCGACCAATATATTGACCGACATGGTACATTTGAGTCAAAGTCAAGTGGCGAGGAAGACACTCGTGAAGAACTAACACTCACTGCACATTACAAAGCTCCCACACAACGATGTTGGGACCTTGACAGATTTAAGGGGGTTCACCCATGTGACGGCCTGTTTTTTGAGCATTTTTAGAGAATTTTTTACGACCAATAAAAAGATAGAACTTTAAGTTTCTTATTTATATGTATCTTAAGAGTATGTTTATAAATGTTTAGCGAAAAAATATTCAATAGAACGTGAGTTATATTGCTTTGAACACACCAGCCTCGAAAAAATGGACGCTCACTTCCTCCACGATTCCGGCTGATTGGCTTATATGAAATTAAAAAAAAAAACAATGGCGTTTTAATCTATACGCTTAAATGCACCGAATGGACTATACTCAATTGAAAATGTCAAAAATTGAATTTTTGGTAGACCTCTGAAGGAAAAGTTTCGAATTTTATGGGTATTTTTTGTTATGTTTTTGTTGTAAAAAATAGAAATATTTTGAATTTTGGAATGAACGTAGTCCATTTAGTGCACATATATGTGCTGAGTCTACCCTATAAAATTGAAGTCATTCGGTCAACCCGTTCTTGAGATATGACGAAGGAAAGTTTGAAAAACACAGTTTTGAAAATAAAAGGCGCTTATAGATTCCAGTCCGATTAAAATAATGAGAATCTTAACTTACCATCAATCGGCAATATCTGGTGGCGAAGACGAAAAAACAAGTGCGATGAAATATTCAATAACTGTACATATTTCCTTTTAAACCTCTACAAACTTGTATAAACTTATTTGCATAGAAGGGTTAATGGTATCAAGTCCGAATGTACACAATAGGCCCATCGTTCCTTTTGCATGTCTGTGCGTTGCAATTTCCACTTTTGAGAAATACCTATAACTACATATAATTACCTTTATGTATGCTAGCACCTTAGTTTTGTTAGCAAAAATGCTTCTAATTTAGTTATAGAGTAAAAAATTTAAACTGTGTTAGAAGTAGAAGTGATAGTTCATTTTCAAATAGAAATTGAAAAATCATTTTCTCCCTATTGATTTTGAGGAAGTGACCCCCTTAGTAATTAATTTGACCATTGCATCAATCATTCATATCTATCATCAATAAAATGTGAATTCTAAAAGAATTTTTTACATTCAAACAGCAATTTATGTGTAATCCAAATCATTTCTTTAGAAAAATTTAGTTCCATCTACTTATTATTAATCCACTTAAAAGCGGCCAGCATAAATAATAAATACATCAACTGTACGTGAGTTTTCAAAATCACGCTAAAATTCCCATCTCGAATCCGATACGCTGCTCAAAAAAAGAAAAGAAAAAATTCTTTTCAGTCCTCGTGTCACGCATGTGATTATCGTTCCTTTACACACTTTTCTACACTTTTTCCAGTTTACTCGTGAAACCTCTTTTTCCAAGAGGCAAGTGTTTAATATTCAGGGCTTCAAACGGATATTTGCACTCTGTCTCTTTCATTGTCTGGAAAGAAGACGGAGAAGAAAAAAAGTTTCTGAGAAAAAAAATATTTTCTTTGATATCCCTTGTTTTGTTACAAGGCCGAAAGAGGGCGGGGATGGTGCATTGTGAGTGGTCGGGGACCGGGGGCAGCTGCCCCTTTGAGTGGCCCCGTCGAACAACGCAGACCTGTCAGGTACGAATGAAGACTGTTGCTTTCATTCAGAGTATGATAATTTTGGGTCAGATCCACCTTTTCTACTATGGAAAGGGGACGTATACTTGTTTAAATAAGTTTGCTTTAAGTTCCTCTATTTTAATTTATTCTATATATTTACTCTTTTGGAACGGAAATTCACAAAAACCAATGTGTCATGCAATGCATGAAAAGTAAAGACAGTTGCGTTCAAGGGGTTGAGATCGGCCTCGGATATCCCTATGTAAGGCAGAGATGAGTTAAAAGTACGACCCGTCTAGAGATTTCATCCAGTCGGCTGCAGATTTTGAAATAATGTAAAAATTTTCATTTACAATTTAAAAAAAAAAAAATTTGATTATGGATGTGTTCCAAGTTTTTAATGTGGGAAAATTTCCGTAAAAGTTCGAGAAAAATCCTTTGCAAAATACAGTTGCGAGAATATAATTAGAGGTTAATTTAAAATCTTTTGCGAGGGAAAAAATGATGCTCTTAATGCCTTAATGCAAATAATACAAACAATACTTAAAACATCTTTGCTTTTATATTTAGCTAAGTAATATATATATACATAATAAATCACATTTTACTTAAGGAAACTTAAAACTCTGACTAGGAACATTCTTTTTTTCTTTTTACAGAAGATTCTGCAATATTAACACTACATACCGTTTTCATCATGTATAGAATACTGTATTTTACTCTACTATTCTTTTCTGAGTGGATCAATGATTAAAACCTCTCATTTTATACTTTGTGCATAAAATTCGTACTCAGTGGGTCAACATAAAGGTAAAGGGTTTTTATTGAATGCTCATAAATATTTAAAAAGGAGTTTTATAATATGGGATGAGTTTTATAATATACGTTAACACAACGGGTATGAAAGAAAAAACATTGATTTTAGGAAACTTTCCCTTTTTGAAACTGTGTTAAAATATTTGAATTCATATTCTTTAGTATGCAGATAAAACACCCTTCAGTGTTTATGAAAATTAAAGATACTGAAAGGAGAGACAGAGAGAGAGAGAGAAAATACATTTTCGAGAGGAAAAATGAGTTGAAATTTATATTATATTTTTATTTCCCTATTTTAGGGATAACTTGTTTTAAAGTATAATTAATTTCTGTTTCAATTAATTAACATTTCCCCTTTGTATAATCAGTTTTGTATCTCGTTCAATATATTATAAAGATATTTTTAAAAGGAAAATACATACTTATAGAACAGTTCTAAATCTTAAAAATGTAACATCATAATTAGAGATACTTTTATGTTTTACGGGCGGATTAAAAAATGATTTTTTACAAAGTGTGCTCTGCAAAAACAAAAGACGTTAGAAAATTAATTATGAGACTAATTAGAATTTATTTATTATGACAGCAAACCTAATCATTACATTTTTAATTTCATTGTAACAAGGGTTTAATAGCACATATTATCAAAATTACTTTATTCATTTCTGGGCTTTAATTGCTTTCATCAATGATATGAGAACAAAAACTTGGTAACAACATTCTAAAACAATTTTAATGTTTATACTATGAGATCAGAACAATAGTAGGATGAAATGTCTTTTTTAAATGATAGATAGCTGATAGTGTCGTATACATACCTATCTCTCTTATGGGGAGGGGGTTACATTTAAAAAAAAACTCGTAGGTGAAAGCTCCGAGATGTTAACGCTGTGGTAAAAATTAAAAAGATGTTGGTCTATGGGAGTGCACTACTGATAGTAGATGATTCTAATTTACTTGCACAAAAGGATTATGAATTATATACCTAAACTGTACATTTATTGGGTCATTTTATGCTTTTAAAAAATTTTGTTTTGTATACTGGTTGCCATTTTTCAATATTTAAGTAACTTTCCTCTAATAAAGTTACCCACTTGTTTTTAAACTATTTTGTGAGTTTTGGAGAACTCTTATGATTAAAAAAATTTTTGGAACTATATCACCGACAGATTTTTTTTTTCCATTAAGAAAACTTGTTTTTTTTCCCGAGGCTACATCAGTATTCTTCGACGCTTAATAATTCTTTGAAGAATCTGTCATTTTTTTCCCTTTTGAGTAGAACTGGGGCTAAATCAGATCAAAAGTTTTTTAAAAAGAAAATATGGGATAGTTATAAGTTATACTAAAAATTATTTCTTAAAATTTTACTTCCCCAAATCTACAGGATCCAATAATTAAATTGAATTAATAAAAAAATTGGACGGGAAACTTTTCACTTTATTACAGGTATCAAAAATTGGAGCTCCATTTTAACAGTGGTTTTGAACAATTAAGTCTACAATTTTTTAAAGAATTCTTATAATGCGACTGACTACGTTTGGAACTATGATTTTGAAAAAAGCGAATAAATCAATAATTCTTCATGTTTCGTGTCTGTTGAACTGCAGTATACATGTTATAGTATTCTTAAGACAATTTTATAAGAAATAATTATTTAAAAGCTATTTTTTTTGCAAAAAAGGAAGAATGACACATCTTCAAAATATTCTCTTTTTATGAAAAATGCTTACGTAATTGCATATGTATAGCCTATATATAGCTAGGACAACTCTATACAGCCTGAAATAGGAATTTTGAATCATTCATATTTTCAGAGTTACGGATCCATTTTAAAAGAATAACAGGTGTTTTTTTTTTGTTAAAATTTCTCTACTCTTGTATATTAAAATAAGAATAAACTTACTCCTAAATTACGTATTTCAAAAATTTTAGTTCAGCTCCTGCTTAGAAATCCTTGTTATATATACCTAAAGTATTATTAAAGAAGAATTTTTAATAAAAAGAGAATGTTTTGTGAAAATAGTACATTAATTTTTAGGTTAAAAATACTATATTTAAGTAATTTTTTACTGTAATAATATTTTTAAAACGATTTTATATGCCAACTAATAAATTATGTTTCATTTTGAATGAAAATTACATATACATGTTCTATCTAATAAAAGTTAACAATAACACAGCAAGAAATGGAAACAAATTAATTTTCACTATATTATGCAATCCATATTTGTGACAAGAGGTAAATTTTAAGTGGCAATAATCAAATGAAATATATGTTAGCAATTGCACACATTGAAAGACAAAAAAAAATACTTGAATAATAAGCGAAATACAATTCAAAACATCGACAAAACCTTAGTATAATAAACCTCTACAAACGAATAATTCCATATAGAAAAATTTTTTAAAAGTAATGCAATACAATCATGCATAAAAATAGCAAAGCATAAACTAAACTTTCTAGAATTTATAATTATATCATATGGCCATTTACTACCTTGGCCATATAACTCAATGAAATAGTTTCCTGAAAAAAATTATATCAAAATCTCATGCACATATTCAGTTTGCTTTAAAAACACAACATATGTATTTCGATAAAGGACACATACAGATACATAAATAAAAGTTTCGGTTTCAATTTGCATTAAAAGCACAATAGAATCATGCATCGTTTTAACCCTACAACAACGACGAACAGCACTCGGTACACTATAACACATGAACATTGTACTGAAATAAATGTTTAATATTTTTCACTTGGACAGCCAGCAAATTGAAGGAATCCTTTTATTTAATATTATAATTTTCAAGAACTATAGACATACAAGTCGCGTTGACTTCTTTGGATTCGAGATGAATCAAATTATATTAAATCACAAAGGATCAAGGTGATCCGAGATTACCCAGAGTACTTGATTTGAGTAGAATCTTTTAAAATTATGACCGTAAGTCAAAAGGATCAAGGTGATCAGTGTCAAATATCTGAAACTAATAAGTAAAAGTACTCATCCTGTGATAAGACTCGCTGTCCGGTGCCGGGCTGCCATTTTATATCAAAAGATTTTTCATTTGTAAGCTTTTTTAAAACCATTGTCACAAAGGTTACAAACGTAGTCAGTTAATAAAATCTTTGCAGCTTGTAAAGAATTTTGTAACAAGATAAAATAAACTACTAGTACTGTAAAGTTGTTGTGTTAGTGCAAGTAAATTTGTACTATTTAGTACGGAACTACTAAAAAATTACCTGTTCTTGATTTCGAAGTCGAAATATTAACAATTTGATCGTGAAATAGTAGTGTTTTATGTAGCTTTTCGAATAAAAAGGTGTTATAAGTTCTTAAATAATTTTTTTTGTACGGAGGTGATTTGAATCGTTTGTAATATTCTTTTTCCGTTATGACCCCCAACCCTCTACTATCCCCTAAAGAATTTACATCGGAATTTGATTTCAAATATTGATATGTTACAGAGACGCCACAACAGAAGCATTCGAGTCCAGGAAAATAGCCAATTGGCCATCAGGGCGGATCGTTCGATTGCTAAGGGCTTCATTCACTGCAGGATCATTATTTTAATGACAGCTTTCCCTTTTTTTTGTCAAGCAAAATTTCTGTCATTGGAATGACAAAATGACAGATGTTTACGATAAGCATTTATAGTTCAATCTATTGCGCGTGCTGTTATTATTTTTCAGGACAGAAAAAAAATTATGCACGGTAATAATTTACATAAATTTTCAAAAATATATTGTTTATAATTACTTTAATAACAATTAATAAATGGCCACAAGCGTTCATTTGATGGCTCAAGAGTTTGTTATGAATATTTATATAGCACTGAGCTTTCCATTTCCTTATTTACTATTTAAGTATTGATATCCCATTTCGAAGTAGTTTTCAATCGCGAATAATTATTTAAAACATTATTTTCGAAAAATTCGAAATCCATAGAACTTCATTTGCATAGCAAATTCATGAATAAGTGGATTGAGAAGGTTGTCGAGGAGAAGAGGGCGCATTTTCACGCGTTTATTCTGAAAAGCTTCTAAATTATATGCATTAGCTATAAAAGAATGTTAAATGCTCCCCTTTTAAGGGTAGGCACGTGTGGCCCGTGCCACTTCTGCCAACCCGCCTAAAAGACTGTTTGCGAATTTTCTACCTTTAGTTCTTAATGATTTTTCTAATAGTACTTATTTAAATTTAATATCGATTTTTATTTAAGTGTTGTGATAATGTACGCATTCTCTCCGTATTGTTAATGAATTCTTATTTGTTTACTGTAATTTACGCTTAATTTTAAAGGAATGAGTTTATACGCCTTAACGAAGTCTCGATTCTAGAATGTGAAATCTGTTTTAGTTATTACGTGTGTCGTAAAGTATTAACGGTTTTATGAATGACCCTATACCATTGATCTGTATCCTTCAGCTATAAATTTAAGATTTGATGATGCTTCTAACACGAATGTAGCAATAATTAAATAAAATTGTCTTTGAATAATGTTTTCTATCAACTGTTTCTTGTTCTACTTAAAATACCGTCACGTATTCTTAGGGTATACAAGTACAATAGTTTAAAAATTACTGTCCGAAGCCAGTGTGGTATAGCGGTTCATATATCTACGGATTGCGTGAAATTATTCAAAAAGTCTACCTTTACCCTTTAAAGAAACAGTAAAAGAACGTTTCATCTGCAAAAAAAAAAAAAAGTTTTTTCCCTTTTTTGTGAAATACTTGAAAGCAAGACGAACAACACCAAAATAAGTAATACAAATTTAAAGATTTTTTTATTACTATTAAAAACTAAATGGGATAGAAAATAATTCTTTAAGGTATCCGACTAGGTTCGGAGACCAATTTTTTAAAAATTGATTTTAAGAATAAATTTATTGTTTTAAAGAACATAAATAGGCTTAAAAAGTCCTAATTATTAAATAAATATCATGTATCACCCTTTCTTTTTGAAAAAAAAATATTTTTAGGAAATTTTAGCAAAATATATAAAGTTAAGAAAAACTCCATAAATAAAAATAAATTGCACATTATGCAATTTTAATTTCATTAATATATTTCTTGATTCCTCTGAAGTGTCACAAACCGCAGGATAAAAATTATTTTAAGAAATAAATATTTTATTAGCATTTAAATTGGATGATAATGATTTTTCATCAAAATTACTGCATGTTCTAAGCTAAAAATGGCTGTAAAATGTGATGAAATGTAGGTGTCTTAAAACCTGTGATTTATTACACTTTGAAGGGCCCCATAAGATATATGTTACAAATTTCATCGAATTTGATTGGATTGTTTTGGAGATATCCCGTTTTTCGTGCACAAATTATGGTAAAAATTCAATTTTTCAAAAAACGCATTAAAACATTTTTATAAGTTATATAAAGTAAATGCTACAAAAACAATTTTAAAAAATCTCTAGTTTTATGTGTTAGTCCTTCTTCCTCAATAATTACATTTCTTTTTTCCAAACATTACCAAACATCAAACACCTAAAAAGCACTTTTTCAACCTAGTCGGATACCTTAATGGCCAAAACAGCAGCTGATTATTTATAGTTTCTGTATGTTATGGGGTCCACAAACATTTATTGTCTTTTCAATAACAAAGATTTAATCATCCACACGGCTTAAAATGGATGCATAGTCTCTTTTTTAAAAAATGAAAAACATCTTTAAAACTTGTAAAAAATATTTAACAATATTTGAGTAACATTTTTATAGTTTTGGAAAGTAATCCGAATAGTTTTTCCTTGTTAAAAAGAATACTGTCAATGGATTTTGCATGTAATTGAGAAGAAAATTTTTGAATTGTAGAATGCAATTTAGTTGATATAATCGAACTCAGGATTTGAATGCTATACTTTTTAATGAAAAAAATAAGATTAAATGATAACGAATCCACAAACAAGTTATGTAATTTGAATTTTATGTATACATAAATATAGAGTAAAAACCCTAAATATTAAAATTTTTTTAAAAAAAAGTTTTTTTTTTCTGTTTTTGTTTCAAAAGAACGTTAATAATGATAAAAAATAGATTATCAGATTTAAGGTTATGACCAGTGGCATGCTGAGTAATGCATTAATATCCCCAGACCCACCCACCCCCTTCTCCCGTCCTCAAACCAAAAAAAAATCCTGTTGACATTTTTAATTGAAATAAGGTCAATGATATAAATTCTCTTGGAAAATTTTCAGTAAAAAAGGAGTAGCTTTTTAAATTTTATTTTTCAATGTGAAAAAACTAATGTCGCATTTATGTCATAGATCGAGACAATACAGAATTAAAATTTAAGTGGTTGTGCAATTGAGAACACGACCATTTATTCTTTACTTCCAGCCTCTAATAGCTGAATAAATAACAAAAGTTTGAAGCTATTTAACTTATATATTTTACTGGGGGGCGTGGTTGGTTTGTCGCTGGCCTTCTGCACCCAATGTTGCGGGTTCGACCCCGACCCAAGTCGGTGGATTTTCATGATGCAGAAAATCGACAGTGGCCATGTCGTATGATTATGCGGCATGTAAAAGATCTCTAGAGTGTCTGTTTGGCTTGGATGCTCTCGGCAAAATTAAATCCTAGTACTGGTTTGCATCGCCAAGAGCTCAGGTGCCTCCCTCTGTGGAGAAAACTGGGCCTCAAAATTGCTTGCTGTAATTGGTATCGCCTATATGGTGCAGCGCTAAAATGTGATACCAGCTCCTGGGGAATGTACTAGGTCTGCAAAGGTTTAAAATACCAATATACGCAGTCCCATTGAAATATATATATAATATATATATATATATATATATATATATATATATATATATATTACTTATAGCATTTTCATATCATGTGTCAAGATTAAATAAAATTTGCATGAGATATTATTAAAAATTATTTCATTAATTTTCCACATATATGGGGTTATCCATATGTTTATACTTCAACTATTGAATTCCTCTCTCTCTCTCTTTTCTGGTTCTTTCAACTATACTTTATACGTTTGGTAGTGGTATGTTTCTTCGTTTTTTTAATATTGAAACTATTTTACTGTTTTTCATTAATTTGTACATTCGCGTTTCTCTCTTCTCTTATTTTATAAATATATTAAAAATTTTCTGTGTCCAGTAATAAAGATCAAATAAAACTTGACGGTTTGCGCCTTAAAACATGTGTAACTCTGCGGTTCTGTCTTAAGAACTTAACTTGATGATTTAAATACTGAGCTCCATCCTGTATTTGCTTTCTTCGCTATTAGGATTTCTATTGTCGTGGAAGAATAAATAGTTTTAATGCATTAATTCTGTTATAGCTTTCTTCACTTAATCTTAAAATATAGGACACGAAATTTGAATATTTTTTCCAAATATAAAAGTACTATAAGGTTAATATCATAATCTGGCTTCGCTATCCTATAGAGAACCACTTCTTTTGTTGTATTACTCCTTTTTATCCGAGTCGATCCATTTTTTGTGGTATAAATGTGTTTCGTAGTTTTCAGAAGAAAACTTCGAAATACTGGCATGCTAAATAAGCTATCTATGTCAAAGGAAAAATTAATTTGTTTTGGAATATTCTGAATTTTTAAAAACATTGTATTATAAAAAAATGTATAAATTTCAACTGTTGCAAATTTTTATGATAATTGAGGTATTTTGCTGCCTGAAAATGTGCTCCAAGCTTAGTTTAGGCTTTTGTACAGTTGGCGAAGACAGTCTAAAGTTTTATTTTCTATGAGTAACTAAGCAATTATGCGCAGAGAGAGAAAGAGATTGTTTATGACATATTTCTGGAGAAAAATGGTAAATTTAATGTTAGAACTAAATATTTAAGTAAAGGGCATTTTTTTCATCGCATCTCATTAACATAAAATAAATTATCGATACTGATAAATTATAAGATGTATAACGAAACAAGTTTTTGAAAAAGTATTTGCTTCTCTGAACGTGTCACATAGCACATAAATTATAATAGCAATACTAATAATAATGCTGGGCCAATAACATGGAGCCGTCTGCATCAAAGCGACGACACAAAATAACTCCACAAAACCGAATCGTAAAGGAAAAAAATCGTAATAATAGACACCGAAAACCCACACATTTCTAAAAATCTCTCCAGCCTTCATAATCCATATCCACAGACTGTACGAAAAAAACAACCCAATCCTATGAAGCGAAACGTTTCTTTTTGCCGTAACCATTACCCTAACCGCACACCCCTGAACGCGTACATCCGTAACCATGGAAACGGGGCGAGGAGGCGGGGCGCCTGCCTCAGTCTGTTTCACGTCTGGCCCGGGCACAAAAAATAATCAAAGCAACCCAGAAAAGAGAGAAGGAAAGGTAGTAATTTAGCCGCATTCAGACAACTCGCACCTAGCATTTGATCGGCAGGCGTGTGGAACTGACTCCGAAATTCGAGTCTCGAAATCTTTTTTACCCCTCCCTCCCATTGCTGTCATTAAATGTAATAACGCGCATTGATCTTCAGCTGACAGGGTGGGTCTATCTCTCCTGCCAATCCCCTGCTACTTATGGAAACGGGAGAATAAACATATTATGCCCCCATCACTCCACTAACTAGTTTCATTGTGCCCTCTACAACGGGAGGTATTCTCTCACCCTGTTGGCAACAAGCTTGGGCTGTGTCCTATTATGCTTCACTTCATTTTCGAGGTGGTGTAGATCGGGATATTGAAAAAATACTTGCGTCACGCAGGTTTTTTTTTTGTTGGCAACAGTCAATCTTTTGGCATCGAATCACCGAATTATTACTTGATTTTTATGCCACATTATCACCTAAAACGAAACATGCATCTAATCGCGTTTATAATGGCTCAATTCATGGCAGTCAGATGATAAAGACAAATACGTATTCAACATTGAATTCAAAACAGGCATCATACTAATTGTACTTGTTGTTCTAACTTGGTAAATATTGTAATTCTTGGTTGGTATTTTGTAAAACTTGGGTGAAATTTGGATTACGGAGATATCAGTAAATTGGCTCAAAATGCACTTGATAAAATTCGAAATCCCACCACATACCAATTCAAGTGTGACTTGAACCCTTCGTTCGGCGCGCGAATCTCTCAGATGCATAATAAAAATAGTTTCGGTGCTGCGTCCACACTGTGGGCTGGAACACGTCCCACCTTCTTTCTGAATTTCGTCACTCACCTTTGGATTCAATGCCAAGGACAAGGGCAATTTCTTCATATTTCTGGTGGCAGGGCCTATAGAATCTGATAGATGTTGCGGGCACAACAAAGTCAGTTTTTGTGACTTTGTACTATTCCATGATATATATAATTTTGATTTTTTTTCTTATAAAATATTGGAGTTTTCAGTTTTATACGGAAATAATTCAAAACAAGTATTTTGTAAATTCTGTTTGATAGCTTTTTTTGTTGTTGCTGGGAATTGAAATGCATCTTAGGATGCCACGCGCCTGGCCAGTGATTGTATTTCATTCAATCCTCAATGTAGCTGAAACGAACTCCCAAAATATCTATATAAGAATTAAAATCACTCATATCTTAGCGCACATATCTAGAAAAACTAGGTCACAAACCTTTGAAAGAGCACTTGCAAAGACGGTCTGAGTGTAACATTCACGTGCCTCGTTCATTCTGACAAATATCTGATATACACGCCCCATTCAAGACGAAAAACCAAGTGAAACATCACCAGGAACTTGGAAAAGAATGCATTGTTTCCTCTTGTCTAGCCATCAAGAAAAGATAATTAAACCTTTGTAATGCATTATACGAAAAATTCATGGTTCTTGAACATTGTAAGGTGATTTGTGAAGACTGCAACGAGGCAGCTTAAAATGTAAACAGCGGTGACACGATGATAACCAACCATTATCTTTTTGGTGTTTTTTCGCATAATTGTCTCAATTCATCTGTTAAAATATTATTGTATGTCAAATATATTTTAACGTCAAATCTCACGAATAAAGTGATTAAATCATTTTCAAACTTAAGTATAAGGTGATGCATCTGAGAGATGCTGCGTACCTATGGCAGGAACTTTTTGAAGCGCCCCTAGGGGAGAGTTTACGAAGATGCCGAATTTAAAGTCATTAATATAAGAGAAAATGTGTACAATTAGGTCTGAAAAATATAAACCAGGCTTCATTGCATCCAACAGCTCGAACTGTGACAAGAGGAAAGAGAGGACAGACTTGTTGAAATTCCTTCCTCTTACCAAACATGAGTATTATAAAACATTAAGGACAAATCGACATGACGGGAGCTCAAATACAGCTAATGAAGAAGACATTTATATTGATTATACTTCAATTTGTCGTGTTGTTGCTCATCTCCATGTCTAGTCAATCTAGACCTAGTCCATGATCTCATTCACTCTCAAAAAGTCCAACACCATTAGAGGGTCTTCATATAGATCTTGCTTTGTAATCCCCAGGCAGTCAAAATGTGTTCCGGAGGTGCCTGGCAGGCAGAACACCTAACAAAAGCAGGAAAAACTTGGTTTCCATCTTTAAAAGTCAGAATTCGGAGGTGGCCACTCTGGAAACGAGATAAAATAGTTTGTTCCTGCCTGCTGCATTGAAGAGAAAGAGACCCCCCCCCCCGGGCACTTCATACCAGTGTAAAGCAGGAGGTATAGGTGATAGCTTGTTATTAATATATGTAGAGTGTAGTTCTAAATAGGCGAGAGGGGCCGAGCAGTGCCATCTTTTGCTAGGGCATCAGCAATCTCATTGCCCTCGATGTTAACGTATGTTGTTGTTGCTTATGCCACCTGATCGACAGTAACATCAAATCAAGGTCCACGAAATTCATCGTGGCTAAGGGCTAGAATTTTACGCCTGTCGCTAGCCTAAGCTTTGAGCCCCCCAAGAAGGTGACAGTGCGATTTTGCTCGGAACAACACGATAGATGGCGACACCATTCGGACCCACTGATTTAAGAGCACGTTCTCCGTTTATACTCGGTGGGGATTTGGTGGCATCGGATATTGAACCCAGGCCTTCCGGTCTGGAGTCCAATGCTCTAACCACTAGGCTACCCATGGCCCTATGTTAACGTATGAATGAATCCATTGTAGATGGAACTCGCGAGAAGATGAAAGGCATTTTACTTCAATTTAAACAAAGTAATAATACTCGCGTAATATTATGTAACAGTACCATAATAGTTATTATTCATTTTTGCTAAAATCTTTAATGAAACATATATTTATATCATGAAATTTTTCCGTAATTAAAAAATAATATGAAGACTGAATTTGAATTAATAATTTTCTTTCACTTGCCAAATCGATTAACTACCCTTCATCCCAAAAAAATTGTTGTAATAATAACAATTACACCAAGTATATACTATCTTATGCTTTCTGTATGTCGTTAAATAAAAGACGTGTCTGCTGTAATACAATCTACGTCGTAGTTTTGAAATTGCAATTTAAAAAGAATTCTAAAAAACAATATATATATATATGTAATATTTTATCATTTTTCTCAATTCATGGAGTTAATTGATTTGTCAAATGAAGCATTTAAATTGATCAGATTAATTTTGACGTGGCATTTTGAATGAATGAACGGGGCATCATGAGACATCATAGTCACATGACTACAATCCCGTATTTTCAACTAATCAGTTCGTAAATTCCTGTGACGTCATTAACTATTGAGTTAAAAGTGCTTGTTATACGCCTGATTTTGTGGTAAGAATTTTAAGTACACGTATAATGTAAGAATTTTTTTTAATTTAAAAAACTATTTGATTAAATTTTTTAATACTTAAAATTTTTTTATCAATTTTAAAATTTGATATTTTATTTAAATTTTACAAATAGAATAACAAACGCAAGTTCAATGTCAGTTTTGAATTCAATTGAGAACACGTTATTTTTATCACGTGACTGTCATGAATTTAGACCATTACTGGCGAATGTTTGCCTTGAAATGAAAATATTTAGCACAAGTTTTAATAAAAAAAACAGATAAATTTAATTTTTTTGTCACCAAATTATTTAATATTTGCCATGAAGCATTATGAAGACTTATCCTTTCTTTCGCTGGGTCGACCCTTTTAAACTCCAGGGGTGGGTCCACTCCACACCCCTCATCAACCCCCACTGGCAGGCCTCAAGGTTTTGCACCCTGCACCTCGGTTTCACTTGCCCACCATTGGTGCAGGGATAACAAAGGCTCGGGTCCCTCTCAAAAGCTTCCGGTGACAAGGGCTTGGATGACATCCGGTTCTCGAACCACCTCGCCGCCTTTTCCTCTTTTGATATTACCCGCCGCCGTCTGCCGAGGCGCCAACCTTTTAAGACGGACAATCACTGCCTATGGACGAAAAATAATACAGTGATGTCCAGCCCATAGTGTTACCAGTTACACCGGCGCCGACAGTCCAGATGTCTGACAAAGCACAATGACGCCAAAGCTACGTGCTCTCCAGCTGTAGTTTGCGTCATGATTTCTCCTTTATGACTACGTCACAATGCTTAAGAAATACATAATGTATGTACAATCTAAACTTAATAGTTTAATTTAATTTAGTAGTTATTTATAGTTTAAAATTTAATAGTTTTGTTTTATTTAGTTTATATCTTTATGTTAATAAATAGTATCTTTTTAAATGATAAATTTGTACACATAATAAAACCTCAAATTTGTATACTTGATCTCTATTTCCCAACTCAATATGCATTGCTGCGGGAATTGAATTGTTCAAGTATTTTCTCTGAGTGGTATTCTGAATTATATTGGTAGATTGGTTTAGCACACCACAGCTACAAAGTTGCTGACCCCTGCGTTACACAATCACTCCTGTCGGTTTGAAAGTAATAAAATGTATCCAGTTTGAACTGTTGTTAAATGTGTCTTTTAGAAGAAAATTCGCTTTTGAGGATCAGTTTATTAAATTCATTACTCTGCCTTAGCATCAGTTGCTTTCCATAAAATGCTTAAACCGGGAGAAGTTGCGCACCCGATACTAACGTTAGCGGTGGTTGTGTGGGGTGACGCCGTCACCCTAATCCTTTTTTTATAATTATTTTTCTTGTGCTCAGTAAAAATCGTAACTGAAGTGAATAATTTAAGTAAGAGAAGATATATTTATCTACTCTGAAGGACATTTCAATTTTCCTTTGGTAATTGGAGAAAAAAATCTAATGAACTGAACTAAAATGTTTCAAATGTGTGTGGCTTTAATGACGGACACTTTTCACTGATATTACAGGAATTATATTTGCAGGGGAAATTGTGTTATTTTGTTCAAGTTATTATAATTTTATTGTTCTTAGTTGATCAACAGATAGCAGGATGAACTTTTCCTGCTTCAAATCTTTTTGACTCTATGTGTCTAGTGGTAATAGCTTGTGGCTTCATATCTTTTTTGATGAAGCTCTTTAGTAACATTTGCAAAATCTTTTCGTCTAAAACATTTCATGATCAATGCTTTTCTCAAATTTACTTCCACTATATCATGATTTCTATCCATTATTTCATCGGGTTCTTTTCTTGCTGGATCAATTTATTTTTTCAAAGCTACAACTTCATCCAACTTGAATCGTAGAAAATCTATTTCTTTTTTATATTCTGTTAATTTACATTTACAAATCATACTGAGTCGTTCTCCGAGGAAAAATGTAGCCTGTTAATGAAACATGGACACTAGAAAGACAAGATAATAAGGGATATCTATAAGAGATGGACATATTATAATAGAAATATTTGTTGATTTCAATTAAACTTCGTTAAGGAAATTTATTATAAACATATTGTATATATTGTTATTATTGTTGTCCTTAATATGTTGTCTATCGTCCATAGAACTCATGCTACATTGCAGGGAAAGTGTATACAAGGCCGGGTATAATTTTCTTAAAACGTCACACAAACTATCTTTAGAAATTTAAATTAAGAATGGGATTCTTCTTAATTTTAATAATCAAGTTATGAGTACTCTGCAGATTACAATCAACTATCACAATTAACTTGCTGTGCAAAATATGTGCTTCTTGCAATAAATAGGATCCTCTTTATTTTGATTATTTTTTTGTTGAGTAGAGATTTGAGTATTCATAGAAAATTGTTTATTTATCACATAAAACAGGATAATTATTCAGTAAAATTTCTTGCAAAGAAACATATTTAAATTAATAATGCAATATTTTTTGGCTTTAATTTGGAATAATGCAGATTAACATTGCAAAATGTTTAAGGTCTTAGCTGTTTGAAAATTTTCATCCTTTTTCCTACTTTTTTTTTCATTTTAAACTAAATTTGAACTGGAACTGTACCGAAAATTGAAAAAACCGTTATTTTAGTTCGAAAGAAAACAGGAACTGAACCGAAAAAGGAATATCGGTTTATTTCGGTTCGATATATATATCTTCAATCATTTTGTTACTGTAACCAACTTATCAATGTTTTCTAATTTAACGTCAATCCTATAATTATATCATCATTACACGTAAATTGCTTCTTGATATCCTGTTTAGATGTTTATTAATGCTTTTCTGTTTCAGTTTCGCATAAAATTACTTGTAGAAGGCAGATTTAACTCAGTTGAATGAATTAAAAATATAGAGTATTTTTAAGAAAAATATCAGTCTGAGTTATATTTATTACATCTCAGCCTGCGATTATCCACGAATGTTTACATAAACTGTTTAGATAGACAAATTAGAATCATGCACCTATTTGTCATATGAGATTTTGATAAGGAATAACAATGCCAATTCTCTCCTTTCTGTGCTTATCGCTCGTATCGTACATTGTAATGTCCTACCCTTTGGCAATTGATGAAAGTTGATTGTTGTTTTAATGGTTTATTCACACACACAAAGGACGTCGCACAGATACGACTATTTACATCTATTAGAAAACGTTTTAGGTAAATTATAATTCCCTTTGATGACTGAATGATTGACTTTTAGAGGAAACATTAAAGAATGTGGCAAGATGGCATCCATGCATCTGCCAAACAAATACAACACAAAATTTTACGCTAAACTCCTTGGTGGAGCTCAGAGATCTCTCTTCGAGAGACAAACACTAAACTATCTCTTCACAAAGCTCGCTTGTAGAGCTTACTATTCACTCGTTGCCAGACAATCACCGGAAACCAAATCTTTAAGCTCACTGGCGGAGCTCAACAACCGCTCTTGTCGAGAGGTAATTACCGACTGTCTGGCATGGCACTCGCGCAGGTGCAGTACCTTGGATCAGTCCGCGTTGCCACCTGGATTTTCAGAACGGGTCTAGAGTTCGTTACAATATGTTGGTCAATTGTATCAATTCACATAGTGTACCAATTAAAAGAATAAAAGCTAAATTTTGATAAAATATTTTTTGTTTACGATGGAATTAAACGTTTAATATAAATAAAAATGCGCATGTAAAATTTTTCATTCGAAACTGAACCGAAAACCATTATTTTTGACGGAACGAAAACCAGAACTTAACCGCGAAACATATATATATATATATATATATATATATATATTAGTTAAACTGAAGCGAAAAAAAATAACTAGCTAATTATTCGATATCATAAACTTCAAAAAATATAAGGGATAGTATTTCAAGATGATAATGGGTAACTAATTTTATAAAATCTCCTCCCCCTCTCCTTTATAAAAACTGTTTGATGTATGACTGTGAACAACATCTGAACTTACAAAATGCGAGGTATTTACTATCGAATTATCACGGCATATAATATTTTTCACATCAAAGCATTAATAAACGTATTCAGCCCTTCAAAAAAAATCCTAAGGCAATTTTAATCTTTCTTTTAAATATATTCCAAAATGAATGCATGTATAATGTCAGATAAAAATACTTAAAAAAAACTTTTATTCAAATTATTTTAATTTCAAAATCTATTTATCGCTTAAAAATAATTTTTGAACAGTTTTATTCTTATTTTTCGAAATGGAGGGGGAAATCGCTTAACGGATTAGTTTTTAAGTTGCATTTTTTTCTTCATTTTTTCATTTATTATATAAAAATAAGTCAGTTATAACTTATCATCTAGTTTTAGGCTTAACTAGTGTAACGTATACTATAATCTGACCTCTGAAAGTTTTTGCTATGTTTAGATAAGGAACAGAGCATTAATACACGTCTATGGTTTTTGTAATCCGCTCCAAAGAAGGTCATTTTTCAACGTTCTTGTCAAATTTTTTCACCAAATTTCACTGGATTTGATTTTTTTAAAAGGAAATATATACAGCTGCTTAATGCAACTCTTAAGACGTAAAACAATGCATTAAAAAAATAAGAATACATGAATAATGTAATAGTTTTCACTACGTATAATGTAATAATAAAAAGAAAAAAAGGATCTGTGAGTAAAATGATGTACGAGCAATAAATTAAAATAATACATGAAAATATTGTTTATGCAAGTTTAAAAAGACAGCAGTGATTTCTTTTAACATTTTACTAACTAAATAATGAGGAAAAAAATAAGATATAATCAAAAATATGCATTTAATATGTTTGTATAGTAAATCTAGGTTAAGTATTTCTCATAAAACATTATAGAGAGAGATTTAGGAAGAAATTACAATTATTTTAATACTTACTGCATGATTAAATTATTAATATTCTCAATTTGTTTTCTTTTCCTTCATTTGCTTCAAATTACCTATCGTTTTTACATTTAACAATTGTAGTTATATAACTTTTTTTTAAAATTTTTTTTTGAATCTTTAAATTTTTCCCACATAAAAAGTTCTCATTAACCCTTTTTAACCCCTCATTCTTTAAATTTAGATAACCTCATTTATCTTTAGTCTAGAATTGAGTTGTGTGATCCATAACAATCTAATAAAAAACAACATTCATTTTATTTCAGTTACATTACTACAGTAATATAGGAATAAATGATTCTTTATCTATTTTAAATTTTTTTTATATTAAGTAGAATATTGTGGGAACATATGTTTGTGCAAAGCACTTTTTTATTATTTTAATAGTTTAATAGTTTTACTGCTTTTTCACTTAACCCTGTCAGTAAAAATCCTTACTTAAAATTAAAAGAATCAATAAAATGACTGCAAATTTGCGTTATTTACGTTCAATAATTGTAAGTGTATTTCGATTTTTTTATTAGAAAGGTTTACGATTTGTAAGCATAGAAATATGTAATTATTAATGTTATCAAAGCTAAAGAAATTGAATCTAAGAATATCCAAGACATATAAAATTTTTTTTATAACATTTAATTTTTGTAAAACCGCGTATTTTCAAAACTTCATTTGCTGTTCATGATTTATTGATAAGAGATTATTATGATTTTAGATCATGTTATTTTTTCTCTTTCAAACCACGTGATGAACAAAATGTGATGGTTTTTTTTCTTTTCATCTCATCCATGTATAAAGGAAAATAAAATATTGAATTGATTACGAAAATCATTTTTAAAAATTAACCACATGTGTAATAGTACAGCCTAAGTGATGTATGTTTTTCATGTGTATAATGAAATTTCAGTTTGTTCTTTCAATTTCCCTTATCGATTAGAGCCGGTATAAGAATTAATGGCAATATTTTAAGGGAACATGGTACGATTTAAGCAAAAAATTTTAATTTAAGGATTTTTAAATTTTTTTTGGGTTTTCTCCTACGTGTGTGTACTATGTAATACAGATTTTGTGCTCAAAATTAAAAACCTAGCCATTTAATTTTTAAAAAAATTAAAATTTGTGAAGTGATTTTAAAATGCTACTCCTTCTACAAAAATTTACGTACACGCATGAAATTTGATTTACAAATACATCAAACTATGTATAACAACAGTTGGTATGGGTTTTGCGATAAGATTATTGGTATTTGTACAATACTTCTTTTTATGAATGCTAATTGAAGATTCCTTAAAAAATGTTTATTATTTTTATTTAGTTCAATTATTTTTAAGAAAATAGGCATCGATTTGATTCAAAAATGAATACCAACTTTTGTACAAGTACTATTAGCAATAGGTAAAAAAAATTCAAAGCATTAGGTTCAGTATAGAAAAAAAAGCCTTAGCAATGTAAATGAAGACAAACTAGTTATTTTATCTTTCTGAGATAAGTAAGCTTAAAGTTTTGATTTGCCATAGGGATGTGAATAAAAACAAACGCAAAAGCTATCATAATTCTGTGTTTTTAAAGTTTAGAGCTTTCAAATTTTGCAAGATTATAGAAAAATATATAAATCATAATTTAGGCCAAAAAAATCAAATTTGATTTTTTGACCGATTTTTGTCAATTGAATCGTGCTGTGTGCCCTTAATTAAGAAAAGATAAGTGATAAGGAAACATATTTCTTGCCTATTGTTGTCACAAGAGACAAAGATAATAAAACTTTTGTCTATACTGTATTTTTATTAAACTTATTTTTATGTAAATTTCCCTCTACCACATTTATCTTTGAAGATTTGACCTTTAGTTAACTAATACTAAGATACCTTCTAAACAATATTTAACCTGAAGACATTTCGAATCTGTCAGTTTTTTAACTAAAATTTGCTTAATAGATGCAACAAACATTTCAAGGTCTGTGAATACAGTCGGACCTCCATTTAACGAAATCGCTAAATCCCGCGAAAAAGTTCGTTATGTGGAAAATTCGTTAGAGATTCATCATTCAATGCACTTTATAAACCACATACATCAAATTTAAATTCATAAACACTATATATTAATAAATAGCAATTATTCACATTCTATTTTGTAACTTAATATCTATTTATTTTATATATCTTACCCATCAAAAAGAAATCTGCAAGGAAAACAAGAAAGAAAAAAAAAACATTTTTCAGGATTACACTGTATTTTTAACTTAAAAAATAATTTTATATTAAAATTAATGAATTCTCCAATGACCTTTTAATTTCCACGTGTGTCTTTAAATTTAATTACTTATAAAATCTATTA
The DNA here is from genome assembly GCA_019973975.1 of Trichonephila clavata. Classification (NCBI taxonomy): domain Eukaryota; kingdom Metazoa; phylum Arthropoda; class Arachnida; order Araneae; family Nephilidae; genus Trichonephila; species Trichonephila clavata. The sequence goes on from BMAO01024221.1 coordinate 66,714, forward strand.
ATTTTGTTTGAATTTTTTATTCGAAAAATTATGGCGATTTCATTGCTCTCGGTGAGTTAGGCACCTGGCAAAGATAGTTCAAGGTCATTGATCACCATAAAATGTGCTAAAAAAGAGAATAACTGGAAATGTCCACCATTATTTTGAAAATAGGGAGGGAGGGGGGAATCGAATCACACAAGAGAAAAAGTTCATTTAATAGGAAATGGACTTCGCTATTTGGAAGTTACTTTACGATGTAAATGGTGAGATGTTCTTCGTTGCAGAAAAAAGTTCGCAAAAGAGAGGTTCGACTGTATTTACACCTTATTTTATTTAATAAAGCAAAAAATTTCAATTTCCCCCCATTATATAGAGAGTCACGAGTTAAATTCAAAACTCGTATCATGTTTACAAAACAACGAATACCCCAACCTTTTACAGATCATTCCTAACTTCGTACAAAAGCAAAACAACTTTCGTATACGTTCAACCCCAAACAAAAGTTCTCACTCAGCATTAGTGGCCCATCACATTTAATTGTCTCGAAGCCCTCCTTTGTTCCCATCATTAAGCGGGACTACAGCCTCCTCTAAGCCTTCCTCTCTCTCCCTGTCTATCCCCCTCCCCGCGGATTCTCTTAGAAAAGAGGGAGAGAGAGAAAGAGTAAGATGAGAAGAGAGGAACGCCGCCAAAAGGGGGCTTCGGAAAAACAGGGTCTAAGGCCGGTGGTGAGTTCGTTCAACACAAGGGGCTTAGGCCGAGGCTTTGCCATGATGGGCGTCCTGATCTCTGGGTGCTGCCGCTTCGTTCAATGAAAAGGCTTTTCATGTAGTGCCCTTTATTGATCTGGAGAATGGATTATTTACCAGACAGGAACGCCGCTTTTTGAGTTTCTTCGCTTCGCTTCGATACACACAGATTTTCTGTTTGGGAATGAGAACGTTCTTTTTTTTAATGTGCTTTTCTCCGATCTAGTCAGGAGTGGTAGTTAGTAAAATGGGTGCAAGAACTATTTTTTCCCTTTAAATTGGTATTATTGGTGTAATATTTGATGTAATGAAAAGGAAAAAAAATGTCTTAGGCGTTTTGAAAATATTTTTCCCGTTAGTTATTTTTGGGATGTTGAGTTATTAAATTATATAAATACAATATTTTGTCTTAAGCGTATTATTTTTCGTTTACTAATCTTTACCATTGAAGTTTCTTATTTATTACATTTTATAATTATCATAATCGTTGCAAAAAGGAAATCATTTTCAAACGAAATTTGTTCTACAATGTGTTTTATTTTTATATAGTTTCTCGAGTATTGTTCGGGTTTTGCTATCACCTCTTCTTCACTTTTACAACTAAAAATAGCTTATTTTTTTCTAACAACGCTTTGCCTGCTATTATCACTAATATTTTTAATGAAAAAGTTAATATGAATGAATAACACAATATGAATAACACAAATATAATATAATGTGAATAACACAAATAAATATGGAATAATGTTTAAGATAAAAGCATGTCGGAAAAGAATTTGGAATACATTGTTAAAACCCTCTATTATAATAACTTTCTCTTATGTATGCTATCAATATGATTTAGAATCGCATCCATATCGAGTTTAGCAAACTCTGTAATTAACTGGTCCTTCAATGAAGCCAAATTTGGTGGGTGTTCGCCTTTTTTTCCACATTGTGTTTCAACAGGTCCCAAATGTCCTCAATGACATTTAGATCTCATGAACAAGATACTTCAATCTCATTTTTTTCACACTAATTTTGCCCAAATTTAACTCGGTAAATAGTAAAGTTTCCTTGAAACTGTAGATTCATATTTTACTTTTCTTTTAAAAGTATAGAATGTTGCAACACCTCGTTGTTCGTCAAATGGTTCACAACTTTTATTCCATTAGACATCTAAAAAAAAAAATCGTGTAAAAAAAATTTCCATTTTCAGATCTGCCTTCCTCTTTTTGTGCAGCTATTTATAAATAATCTAGTTCCCATATGATCTTTCAGTTCCATCAAGTCTCTTCATGATCCTAGAGCATAGGTTCTCAACGTGGGCGATAACGCCCCTTTGTGGGCGTTTGAGGCTTTCAGGGGGCAGTAAAAGATACAGAGAAAATTTGGGGGCTTTGAGATGGCACGGAGAGGCTTGGGCAGATTAACCAAATATAGTATAAAAAAAGACTAAAAAAACACTGATTATTTACTAACAAAAGTAAACTTTAATACTGTTTACATATGTTAATTGTAAGTGTTTAAATCATTTCTATATCACATGTACGAAAATTCGCATTTTTCAATATTTCGGGAAGTGAATGAAAAACTTAAAAATTACATTTACATTCAGACCTACATTAAACTGAATGATATAATAAATTTTAATGGGGTCTGTAGGGGAGGGGGGGTGTACGTGTTGCCTTTATCTGTGAGCAGTAGGAAAAATGTTTCGTTCACTGCATTTCATTACATATATTATCCAGAAACATAATTAAATACTTTAATCAGGAATTAACATATGATTATTTAAAGATTGAAACTGTCAATTTATATTTATTTTGATAGCAATAATTTTTTTATTATGAATTACATTGTATCATAAAAGCCCTTGCCTGTCTTTACAACAGGTAAGCTAAATCTTTTATTCCACTCATTTAAACGAAGAAATTCAGTAGCGTTTCAATTCCAACACTATTCTATCTATGAATAAAATATATAATATTACACATTTAAATGTATTTGTGGCAATAGATATTTCTGATTCGCAAGTAAAAAAAATTGGAGCTTTAGAAAGAAGTTAAATTTAAAAAATATATTTTATTAATAACAGGATATTTTTTTAAAACTTAACTCTAGTTTCACCATGTATTATGTACACTCTTATTTCTCTAGAGTGGGAAGGAGCGGGGTATCGAAATAGTTACTAGAAAAGGGGGTGCCAGTACAAAAAAGGTTGAGAACCTGTGTCCTAGAGCAACTGTCATTGAATTATAAGCAAAATCTGGATTCTCCACACAATATTATCTGCCTCTATTGCTCAGTAGTTCAAGGGTTTAATCTCCTTTGCTTATTTTAAATTATTTTTCTTTTGGATGGTTTTTAATCTGGGACTTAATTGGAATATATGACGGAAATCCCCAACCCCATGCAATTTTTACCTGAGAACTCTTTCTTACTAGTATTGTACATCAGAAGCACTTCTTTTGTCGAATTTGATATCATGCTGCTGTTGTTAGCACTCATCTGCGTTCCTTGTTTTGGGAATTGTTTTGTGGATTAGGTTTTGGGTTCACAGGTCCTCCGTTCAGATTGATTGCATTCAAGCTTTTTTCCATTGTAAATGGAGTTTATTGACTATGGGCAGTAGTTTGCTACAATTCATTCTTCTTTCAATCCCTGTTTATATTATTGGTAACACACAACACTATCCATATGTAATCTTAGTTTAATCTATGTTTATATACTTTCACATCTTACAAAAGGTTATAAATTCATAATGACCATAAAAAAAGTTTAATTCAGACTAAGAGAAGTTTATCCACTTTATTTTTAAACTTAAGTAGTCTTTTCCACATCATTCCATATTTTTTATCCAGTGTGATTATCCCTTAATATTTTATTGCCTAATTGAAGATATTTAAAACGTTCGCGGAAAAAAATACTTGTAGATAGATTTTGAGAATCGGTTTATGCTAAGGCTACAAGTGCATCTAATTCTTTCAATTTCTGTAAGGTTCATTTCATTTTGTAAAGAGATCTTGAGACTAGTTAATCTTTTAAATGGGGGGGGGGGTGTTAAAAACACTTTACTTTTAAAAAAAGAATACAGGTATTTATGAATTGTAAGACTAAAAGGCTTTCTTTTTTTCATGCTGAAAAAAATACTGTTGCTTGATTTTGTAAGTACATAATTGATTTAAATTAATTTTATGTAAATATTAAGAATTAATTTTACTTTTTATAGTAAGACGTGTATAAAAAAAAATCTATTCTTTTAAATAATCCCTCTAACTTGTTTGCAAATCTCCTATGGCGCCTAGAATATCAAAAAAACTATCAAATAAAAAAAATTTAAAATTTTAATAAAAAAAATATTTTTTCTCTATTTTTAAAAGAAAGGCTAAAAAGTATTCTGTAAATGGGACGGGGTCATTAAGGTGATCGCGGTCGACAGGTGGACCGCCTAGACATTTTGGGATGACCGCTTAATAATAAGATTGACTGTGATAGTATGTGCAGACTATAAGCACTAACTTTAGATGTAAATCTTATTTTTTTAATGTATTTTAATTGTTCCGTAACAAATACATTATTTGATATTATTGTATTTGTGGTTATTATGTTTGAATCTTGCGTTTTGCTTTAAACGCTGTCTTAAAAGTGTAAGTTAATTTTATTGTATTTTGTAGGTAAATATATATTCCGTACTTATTATTAAGTTATAATTAATATTGTAGACCTTTTTCTTGGTTCACCACACTTACACCACTGGGTGGACCGCAACACCTTGAAAAAACTAGAGGTATCCCGTATCCTGAAAAAGTTTGCCCAACCCTGTTCTAGATTATATTTAAAATTATGTAATTAGTTTTTTGTACATTTCTTTTGAGTAGTTGGCAATTATTTAATAATATAATTGACTCGCAGTTATCAATACATCAACAGGCAGTCCCTTATACTGACAATCGTCGTCTGTTACAAACATTATTTTCACAATGAGCCTTACCGTTACTGCCATCCTATATTAACTTTCAAAAATCTTTATTTAACAATTTTAAGGATTTTTTTATCAAAAGAACTTGAAACTTCCTTCTCAAGAAATGTGGTAGAAATAAAGGAAAACGCATCACGATTTTAGCAAATGATCAAATATTTTAAATGTATGAAATTCAAGTCATTGTTATGTACCATTAAATAGATTGTTTCTTGAATCTACCTAAGACACTTGTCTTTTCATTGATATTAATATCAATAACACAAAGAACGTTAAGAACGAAGTGTTGCGCATATGTTTCGATCAAGCTCAAATAGCACGTAATTATTTTCAGCCAAATATTCCAAAGGAAAATCATTTCCCCTTAACATTAACGGACCATTTTTTTACGTAATAAAGTTAAGCAAACATATATATATCAAATTACTCTCTAGCAATTTACAACCTTTTATTTTATCTGCCAATTACGTAGACGATCTTTTTTTTTTCAAAGATCGTTTCAGCAGCACGAATAAAAATCTCTCTTTAATTCATCCCATGCTTAAGGGGAAGCAGGCATCTTTATAAGAGTGCTCAGGTTGTGTCAAATAAAAATCTCCTTCCACTGCAAAGACTCTTAAAAAGCCATTTAAAAGAGTTTTGGGGGTACTTAAAATGAGTGATGCTCCCGTAGCCTTCGCACACATCGATTATTTTTTTCGCACTTTCTCAACTGATTTTATTTTAACGAGGGAGGCCTAGGAATAATGATCATCTTTTCTTGCCTACAGATCCATGTTCCTGGTCTATTAGCTAAGTAAAAATACATGATTCCTTTTCGAATTGGGGAGAGGGTTTTTGTTTTTGTACCATCATTTAGACTCGCAGTTAAAAGTAATTTGTGAATTAGATGCATTATATTCTGCATCCCTTTCAGTTCTATTTTTTCAACCAATGATCAAAGTGAATAATATCGTCGTTATGATTTGACTATGCGATAGCCTTTGGCTCTCTGGTGCTATTAAGTGACTGTCGCCTCGCAATATTTTAAAAATTTGATCACATTAATTTTTTTTATTTTGTTAGGGAAGCATTTGAGTCAAGGGACTATTAATGTTTTTTTTTTGAACGAATGACAAAATATCGTTTTTAAAAACGAGAGGAATAAGGATCAATTATTTTCCAATGAGCGTTGTTTTATATTTAAAAAATACATATATTTATTTAAATATTACATGAAAATACTTTAAAAGTATAGCAACAATTTCGGAATTGCTTCTTCATTCAATAAATCTTTTCTCGCAAATTTTGAAGCTGCTATAATAATAATTGTTAAATGAGCAAGAATTCACTTATTTAATAATAAAATTTTGTAACAAAATATATTTTGCTGAAGTTTTCATCATGGCAGCATCTATGCTTTACACCACTTTATTTAGTTATTTATTTTTCAAAGGATAGCAAAAACCATTTGATGTGCAACTCCTATACGAAGAAAAATAAACTTAAAAAATGTTTAAAGAAATGGGAACAGCTGCCGATACTTAAATCAAGAGTGATTCAGAGAGAGATTTTTTATAAATATTTTTAATACGATACTAAGCTTCTTATCACATTCTAAGCTAGCATTACTTGGTACAAAAATATTTCAGTATCTCTTGAAAATAAGTTATATTGGATGGTCTTTTGAGGAACATTTTCCTAATTAGCTCTCCAAAAGGAATGAGTAAAAAGCTTTTTTATATTAAGGGCTTAAAAAATTAATTGCAATCAATTTGTCATTCAGAAATCAAATTGTTGTTGATTAGACACATAATAGCTAAGTGAAGGTTCCCTGCTTTATCTCCGATACTTTATAATCAGAAACAAGGGTTACAGCTCTTGTTTTATGAAATATTTCAAAAATTTTCGAAGTCAGATTCTACGCATGTAAAAAAAGCTGATTTATGATTGAATTTTTTTGCTGTAATATTCTTAATACCTTGAATTTTTCTTGTGGATTTGTTTCACTTATTTTGTTGTAAAGTTATATAGTTATATTTTTCTGGTTCGTGTATATGAAAAGACGAACTATAAATAAAATCATAACAAGATAATATAAGTCAAAGTTAAAAAGACACGGTAAAATATTTGCAAATTCTTAGTCTTAGGAAAATATATAAATGCAACTGCGTCATAAAATCAATAACAAAGTGATTTTTTTATGAAATGAAACTTTATGATTTTCAAAATTCATCGAAAAGCAACGCTTATTCTTCATTATTAAATGAAAGCCAAATAATTTGACTGAATAATTCATCATCCAAAAACTTTTTTATCAAGCCAATAAAAATTTGTCAATTTAGATTGAAAGTTAGAGTAGATAAGAAAAACGCAATTTTTATAAATTTGACTCAATAATGTCTGAATATAATAAATGTAAGAAGTTTGAGCCAAATTTTATTTTTAAGGGCCAAGATTGAGTAGGATTTAAGGGACTGTATTAGCCGGGTGATCATGGTCACTAACTTGAGGCTGTCCTGTTGCTCTCATCGGTACTTTAGCTCAAGTACTTATGTCTCTGTACTAGTAGAAAGGCTGATAAGGTTAAATCTATCGAGGCTCGGAATCCTGATTTTGGCGTCATAAAGAACTTAAAGGATAGATTTCACACACACACACTTCAGATGTTGTTCTAGATACTTGACCATAGCTCAAGACTAAGACCTTAGCTCAAGACCAATAGAGTGACCTCGGTAACCAAGTGGTCATGGTCACGAACTCAAGGTCAACGTGTCGTGAGCTCGAGCCCTAGCGCCACTGAAGATCCATCATTTAGAGAGGCCGATGCACTCTAAATCTGCTGTGGCTCAAAAAGTCCTTCCACTGGAATGATATTGTGGTTGGGAGAAGGGGTACCAGCTCAGGTGTCGTTTTCGTCACTTGGACCAGAGTTCAAAGTTGTAAAATTCGTCACATATAGCCCTCGTGCTTTTGTACAGGGTGTCTCAAAACGACCACATAAACTCTGCACAGCTAAACTCCTCGTTGGGAGTACATAAAAACTGCCCAAAGAAGCGTTCCTGTACTATCTATATAGTTTACGAGAAAAATACGAAAAACAAAGTATGACGTCACTTCCGGTGCAAGAAAAAAACTTTATTGAACATATCAACAGCAGTATATGCACAATTTAAGGCAGATGTTCAAAATGTCCACCGTGCATGTCGAGGCAGGCTTGAGCACGCCGTGGAATGGCTGTCATCACACTTCACAGCACCGTGGGGTCCACCGAAGTGCAAGCAGCATGCAGACGAGCAACTAAGTCCATTTGTGTTGTCCCTACGTCTCGATACACCAGTTCCTTGAGATGGCATGTCGCAGTAGTCGTAAGGCATGTTTCAAGGCATGTCACAAGTACATGTCGTAGTAGTCGCGAACGGAATACATGGCCACCACACGAAGACTACCGGTAGCTGCAAGATGCAGCCTTTTAAATACCAGTTCAACGGCGGCTTAACGTCATTCCACGGCGCGCTCATGCATGACGCGATATGTGCGATGAAAGTTTTAAACATTGTCGTCTTTAAAGATATACAAATACTGTTGTCGATATGTCCAATAAAGTTTTTCTTGCACCGGAAGTGACGTCATACTTTGTTTTTCGTATTTTTCTCTTAAACTATGGATCGTACAGGAATAATAGTTTTGACAGTTTTTTATGTACTCCCAACGAGGAATCTAGCTGTGCAGAGTTTATGCGGTCATTTTGGGCGACGGTAATAAGCACTGACTAATCACCATAGTCCCCATGTTGCTTCTACATTTGATGCTAACAAACAATCAACCAATCAAACCAATAGATAGGGTTCAATACTGAAAATGCACCTGTTACGTAGATCGGGGTTCGAGGATTTTATGCTATCTGTCTCAAAGAGCATATTCAGCTCAGGATCAATGAAAATTTATTGTAGGAAAAAAATGAACTCCTTAGAAATACAAGTACAGCAGCAAAATTCTTAAAATAAATCCCAGAAGGCCTTCGCAACTTCTACAGCTCTCAGACACAACTACCAATATATAAAAATACAAATGCATAATGATTATGATTGTTCGCAAGCATTCACCCGATAGTTGCAACGAATCGCTAGTCTTCAACGGTCAAAACAATACTGACCTATCTATCTTCGGGAAACGGCTCCTATTTGTAATATGGACAGATCTTTCTCGAAAGATCCACTTACGTCAAAGATCATGATATTAACAGATTTCTCCAGTAATTTCCAGAAACATCCATACGGTCACCAACTCTTTGAAAATTGTCTTCAACTCGCCAACAGGGTCTCCAAAAATGATGCCAACTTGGCTCTATCGCCAACATCTCACCAAGTTTCCATTAAATTGACATTATAATGTAAGGAACGGCGTTGCTTGTGGATATTTCAATAGAAGCACAACAGAAAGCGATATTAACGTATTTACACATCCAGATATAAATGATTTACTCTATTTTAAGCATTCATTACACAAAATTTGTAACAATAATAGTATAAAATCAAATTTTCTGCATCAAATATATGCGTATGTTCCTTAAAATGTCGAAGGAGTCATAATTTATTGATTTATTTCTAACAATTACCGTTTTCCCAAAATTACACCCCAATGCACTCTACCATCACAGCCATCTACACTTATTCTTCCCTCTGTCAGTCTAAAAATTCCCTCCGCGCCCCGAATTATTATACAAACGGCAAGCGAGCGATATTTAAGCAACACACCATGCCCAAACGCTTTTCTCTTTCTCTCCGAAATCCGATTGGGAAAACTTGAAAAACATTTCACTCTAAATTTAGCGTCAATTTGAGGGAAGAGAAGCGCTCCTTTTTTTCCCCTCCCGAGGAAGGGAGAGGGAAACTCCCTTTTTCCCAAAGAAAATTTACATGGTTTGCGCTCTTCCCGAAACCTAATAAGAAAATACACAAAAGGACCGGAGAAACAAAAAACAAAAGGGGAGGGCGCATGTTATTTTGCGAAGACTGAATCTTTTCCAGATAACACCATTAATCAGAAGAACGGGAAAACATCCTACCCGAATTCGGACCTGGGGTCCACTGGGGGATGGCGTCTACTCGTGATTGATAGTCAAACTTTTTCGAAGGGGCCTGTTTATTCCAAAGGGTCCCCTGTTGCATTCTAAAATCGAGGACCCGAATAGATATACACGCACAAAAGATCTTTTACTTAGTTCTCTTCTCTATTATGCTTCAATTCGTTTTCTTTCTCTTTTTTCTTTCTTATTATTTGGGGTTGGAAGAGACTTCGTGCGCGTTCGATTTTCTTGCTCGGAGGTATTTCGTCTCATTACATAAGCCGTCGCCTTGTATTAGGCTCTCGGTAGTTTTTCTTTTTATTCTTTCCGAGAAACGGTGCTGCCCTCTATTTCGATTGCGTCTTTTACTTCTATCTTTTTTCTATAAAAAGGAATTTTTTTGCATTTGATTTTCCATTCTGAATTTAAGTTAGGTTTTGAATCTTTTGAAAGTTTGGGTTTATTTATTTTTTTAGAATTAAATTTTCATTCATGAGTATTTCTAGTTAACTTTTAGTTTAGTATTTATTTGAGAATCCAGCATCGAGATTATACTGATTGTAAAATATACTAAAATAAATCGTCAATTCTATTGACAGATAAGTAATTTCACTTTTGGATATTTCAATTCATGATAATTTAAAACGATGTGTATATATATTTGAATTTGTGAAGAACATTCCTTTTGATGACTGTTATTATGTTTATACATTTTTGTTAGGCTCACCTTTTAATTTATTAATTCAGCTTGAGCAATTTTATTTTGTTCAATTGATTTTATTTTCTACACCGAATATCTGTTATTGGGTTGTTCGGAAATTAACTTCGTTTAGTTAAAAAGGAAAATGAAAGATGATTTACTTTGTAATAACCCTCTATCCTGTCTACCCTGTGACCCAGCTAAAAGTGTAGAAGGAAGTGAAGGATTATTTGACATGATAATTTCCAATTATTTTATTTAGCACTTGGATCGACTCAAAGACAATTCAATGAAACATAATAAATAGGATGTTCCAGTCAGTCAACAGAGGGAGGGGACGAGAGTCGCGTTTTAGAATAATACATCCAATAAACCACTTTATAATAATAGTTCTTCTACCTCAATATTACTTTACATGGTTGAAATGTAACTATTGACCGTTTAACCTCTTTAATATTTTAAATATCAAACGTAATATTAAGGTGACAATACCTGAACTGTGTAGGTAGTCTTCTAAACAAATCAGGTTTAATTTATCAGTATCAACTTCTGTCTTTAATCTCTAACAAGGTTTTTCTAACCTTTTGCGGTATACTTCACCTTTTATCTCTCTTGACAACTTTAGTTAACTAACCTTCTGCTATTTATCCTTATTCACTTTCTAACTCTCTAGTAAGCGAACCCGAACTATATGTAATAGACTTAATTTGCATATCATGTCTTCTTAGGCGAAGATTGATAAATTTAAATAGCCCCAATGATTTCCCTAGAGGGTTAGTATAAGGACACATATAGATCCGTCACAACTTACAGTGAATAACTATTTTATTCAATTATATATTGTCCATTCTGGTCCTATCTTTTCTGGCAATTGCTTGATACCACACCAGTAGCGCACACAATTTTTTCGAGGGGGGAGTCCATGGTCGAAAGTCCCCCGACTCATATCATACCTCGAGACAACACCGATTGATTCTTCTGATTTTGTCGATTTTGTTAACAAAAAACACCAAAAAATAAATTAATGAAATTATAATCAGCATTAATTAATAAAATAATTAGAAGTACTTAATTAAATTTTACGTTATATATGTATATAGGATTATCATCAATCGAAAAAAAAGGGCTATGGAGGGTGTTCGGACCCCCCCCCCCTTTTGTGCGCCACTGTACCCACACTCTTTGCTGGCAAAAACAGATCCAGATTGTTTATGACCTCCTCATTTGAAGTAAAAAGTTGTTACTGTCCAAACAATTTTGTAGAAACTGGAATAAATAGCAATCAGAAAGTACTAGATCTGGAGAATATGATGAATGTAGCAGTATATCTCATTCAAGATGTAAAAGCTTCAGACGAGGTACCAAACTTGTATGAGGACTCGCATTATCTTGGTAGAACAATGCACTTTTTGGAAACTTGCATGTCAAGCTTTGAGGCAGTTGCCAAACATAGACCCCCAGAGCGGGGGGAGTACAGGATTCTAGCGGGCCCAAAACATATGTTATCTTATGGTTTTGAGAACCTTTGGAAAATCCGGCTTGGAGCCCAAAACCTGATTTTGTAGGGGAGCACTAATATTTTCCATCACCCCCATTGCTTTAAGGTTAAACCTAGGCCTTTTAAGTGATTATGAACAGTTGAATTCGATAATTTTAACCTCTCAATGACCTCATGAGTTGTTTTTCACCGATTTGCATTAGTTAATGACTTAACTGTCTTTAACAATTTCAAATGGCCTTCCAGAACGGAGGGGGGGGGCGCGGTAGCCTACTGGTTAAAGTATCGGACTCGTGGCAGGTGTGTCATGAGTTCAAGACTAGTACCATTGAAGATCCACCATGCAGAGGGGGCTGATGCACGTAAAAAAAGTCGAGGCTCAAACGATCTCCCGTTCGTTTGATGTGGAAGTTAGGGTAGGGGTGGCAGAACTCTGGTGTCGTCCTCGTTACTTGACCGTGACTCAAAATTACAAGGTCTGTTGCCAATAGCCCTCGTGTCGCATTACATAGCGACGTAAATGAACACTATATCCCTTACACGCATTCGGGAACAAATAGCTAAGTGTTAAATGGAACTTTGGCAACTAATTTAATTCCAAAGATTAATGCTTTATAATTTTTTACTTCAAAATATTCTGTAACATTTCCCCGCCTCACACTGCAAGATCGATTTTCCTGTGCAGATAGCACTGAGCCGTTCATATCCCCATGTGCACCCCTAAAATATCGCGAGTTCCTTTCACCTGATGCCATGACCGAGGTAGACTAGTGATCAAGGTAACGGACTCGTGGCTGGCGTGTTATGAGTTCGAGCCCAGTACCGCTGAAGACCCGCCGTGTAGGGGAGTGATGCACGTTACATCTGTCAAGAGCTCAAACGTCCTCCCGCCGGTGTGGTACTTAGGAGAGGGGGTGCCAGCTCAGGTGTCATCCTTGTCTCTTTACCATGGTTCAAAATTGCGAGGTCTGTCCAGTGCCATGATACCATGTCAACAACCGATGGCCGTGAGAAAACCAATGGCTGTATCTCGCCTACTAGCTCGAACCTTGAATGAAATTCAAGGTGAAAAGAAGGGACCGCCCTCCCCCAAGTGAGTGGAGAGACAGCCCATGTGAAACCCTCAACAAGAGACCTGTCTCCTCCCTTGAAAATAACATTATGTTGCACTGAAACTCTCAATAGTTTGAATAACTTATATCTAAATGTAAATAGTGTAATTAATAGCTGTAAACGATAATTTAATTTCTTAAGTCTCACGCTACTCTTTAGTTTTCTCAAGCGTTACAATTCTCGTCCCCCCCCCCATATGTATTGAAGGTCTAAGTATTGTATTTAAAATAATTTCTTAATGTTATAGAGAGTAAGATTTTCAAGGGGAAAAAATGCCATTTAAGCATGCAATGGAATATATAATCATTCTAAGTATTTGTGAACCATGCACGTTAAAATTCATTTAAGAGTACATTACTTTTTGCTGTACACTTTCTTAGTTTAATCTTAATTTTTTTTTGAATTACAAATTAGATTCGAAAATTGAATAATTAAAAAATGCTAGATATTTGTTCAAAAAAAAATTTTTAATCACATGTCTTGTTTTTTTAATTAATGCTTTAAATTTCTGATGTAAATCAAAGGAATGTTCGCATAATCGAATGCGATATTATTTACATATTACATAATTGCATCAACTTCATCGAGATTAAAAACCGCATTTTAATTCCTGCCTACACGACGCTCACTTGTAAATTTTGACATCTTTCACACACAGAAACTAATTGTACCGAAATGGGTTTCCAAAAACAAGAAAGGGAGCGGGCGAGTTAAGTTTTAATTTCATTTTCAACAAGCACCGAATATTACCGTTACACGAGTTTCATAATTAAACCATTCGTAAACTATTTCATTTAGATAAGAACGCCAGTCGAACAGTTATTCACCCCCCCCCCCATCCTTTCGCTTTCCCTTTTTTTTATACTTATAATTTTGGATAAGTAAAAAAAAAAATTAAAATAAATAAGAAAAATAAACACTTTTTGACGAAGAAGGGAGGAGAAAAAAGAAGATGAAAAATTCAATTACTTTCCAGTTTTTAATTTTTCTTATAGTACCCCAAAATGTGCTCGGAGCGTATTTTTCTTAAAGATTACATACAACAAAAAAAAAGGCAAATAAAAAAACCTTCGGTTCCACTTAATTTACCGGGGCAAACAAGATTTCATTCTAAATTCAATTTTCCCCTTGCCGTTAAATAGATTAAATATTTTAATCTGTTACAGAACACCGCGCCGTCATCTCTCTGAGGGTGCGGGGAACAGTGGCGTGGTGTTGAGTTCCGGCGCGAGAGGAATGATGGATGGTGGGGAAATGGCTGTCTCATTTAAATGTTTATTGCGCTCGATTCGAACACAAAGCCTTGTTCCCTAAATGCACCGAAATTATGAAAATCTTATGTGAAACTGAAATATTACTCCACCTCTCTGACGTCATTTATCAAATTCGGGCAGATCCACTTCCTAAAACAAAATCCGTCGACACGGCATTGAGTTTCCTTCATGTTTAGACAGTTTGACGAAAATATTATTCGTAAAGCCTTCAAATACGAAGCACGTGAGTTCCGATGGACATTTTATAAATCTTATTAAGGCTTATTTTGATCATTGCGCCATTCATTGTGGTACTTGAATCACAAAATTTGGTCTTTTTCACCGAAAATTTGATATTTCACATTTAACTAATCATTGTTTTTGTATGTATCAAATTAGCGTAAATATTCGCACGAAAAATGCCTTAAAAATCTGTCTATTTTGAAATTCTTTCATTCGTCTTTTTCGATATTTTGTCCTTTTTGTCAAAGTTTTACTAAAATTAATAAATACCTCTATTTATATCAATAGTTTATCTGTAAATTACACTGTTGTTTTATCATCAGAATTAAATGAACTTTGCAGCAAATATCAACTATAGGATGTTACGTAAAATAGTAAAGTTTCAGAGCCACCACGCATGCGTGGCGTACGCAGCGCCCTCTGAACTGATTCTGAAAGCGTGTAAATAGAGTGCTGTAGCGAGACGTTGAAAATAGTTAATGATTATTTGTTAATGGTGATCGTTTAATGAGACCACGACGAAATAAGCAAAAATTCCAACAACTGACGGATTTTGAACGGGGGAGGATTATCTGCCTTCGAGAAGGAGGATTTTACTATCGCGTAGTAGGAGCTCGTTTGCTGTGGAACAGTTCCACAGTGATGTGAGTTTGGAAGCAGTGGACCGACGAGCACCGAACAACTTGAAAAACTGGCAGTGGATGAAGGAAGGTGACGTCAGCGAGCGACGATCGACACATGTTTCGCATGGCAGTGAATGACCGTACAGCTTCCTCCAGGCAGTTGGCAGCACGTTGGTCTGCTGCTACAGATGTATTAATGTCGGCTTCATCAATTCGTCGATGTCTGCTGCACCGTGGATTGCGTGCAAGGGGGAATTTATACAGGAACCCCTCATGGCAAACCATTAATGTTTACGTCTGCAATGGGCTCATGAGCCTGGCAAGCTAATAGACACCAAGTTGTATTTTCAGATGAATCACGTTTCAATTTGTGGGACCGTGATGACCGCATTTGTATTAGACGCTATGCCGGTGAATTCTACTTTACAGAGTGTTATTGAAAGGCGTAGTGGCCAAAGACCCGGAGTTGTGGTTTAGGGTGTGATTTCGTATCATGGACAATCCAATTTGCTACGCATTCAGGGTAATCTCAATAGCAACAGGTACCTCAGTGAAGTGCTACAACCCGAAGTCATTCCCTTCCTTCAAGGCATCCCTGGAGTCGCCTACTGAGCACGGGTGGGATTCGGTTGGTCGTGATCCGCGTCCTGCAGCTTCAAAAGACGAACTTTTGCTGCGCATACAAGTAATATGGAATTCTTTTCTACAAGCAGACATTCAAAATATGTTTGGTTCCATGCCATGTAGTATAGCAACAATTTTTGCAGTTCGTGGTGGCTACACCAAATACTGATTTTGGACACTTAATATTGTGGGTTTTTTTTTGCTTTGAAAATTTCGTCATTTATTTCTAGTAATACAAGTCGTTTGAGCATTAAATTTCATTTAATTCTTATGATTCCTTCTTGGTGTTGCATTTCTTACAAACAGCAGTAAAAATATTAACCATTTATGGACAATTATATTTTTTTATTAACAGTTTTCGATCAATTCTAATTTGGCTACAAAATTTTCATTCTGTGCTGTAGCCGCGCTAGTCTAGTGGTCAAGGTAGCTGACTCGTGGCTCTCGTTCCATCCTTGTAACGCTGAAGACTCACCCTGGAGGGGGGGGGAGATGCACGTTAAATCTGTTGATTGTTGTTAAATCTGTCCTTCCGTCGGTGTGATGTGGAAGTTAGGAGAGGAGATGATACACAGCACAGGTGTCGTTCTCGTTCTGTGGCGCACACAGGAATTTTTCAAGGGAGGGGGGGGCAGAGTCTGAAATCCCCCCTTCTCATATCATGCATCAATACGCCCGCCAACCTACTCTTTTGATTTTGTCGATTTTCGGGAACAAAAAACAGTAAAAAATTAATACTTAAATAAATAATTAGCATTAATTAATAAAATTAATTATTGACAAATACTTAATTAAATTTTATGTACCTACGATATACATAGGATTATAATCAATCAAAAAAAATTGAAGGCCTTGAGAGGCCCCCTCCTCCCCTCTTGTGTGCATCACTGTTCTTGTCACTTGACCGTGGTTTAAAATGACGAGGTCCGGTCTTCAAAAGCCCTCGAGTAGCTGAATAGTGCGACATTAATATTCATCCACTCACTCCATTCCATGCTTCAAATAACATGTACATAAATTGTAATTAGATTTTTAGTATAGGGCCCTCTTAGATTGATTTGATTTTAACTTAAGTTACGCTCTGAAGTAATCCAATGCCTATTGGCGATGGACATCATGGTTTTAACCTATCTAGTGACAAGGAAGACACCTGAACTGCCCCCTCAGCTCCAAACTCACTCTATGTTAAAGGGATCATAGGAAGATTTAATATACGTCAACGCCAGTACACGGCGGGTCTTCAGAGGTTCTAGAACTTGAGCCTGCAACTTGACAATGCCAGCCCCAAGTTCGTGACCAAAATCACTTGGCTACCACTTCTCTATCTTAGATTGGTGGACGTAATATTGTGGTGTAAATAAAAATAATAGTTTGTTTTATCAAGAAAATTGCCCAAAACGGATAAAACTACATGCAGTAGAACGTTGTATATCCGAGCGTTTATTATCCGAAACGTCATTTACCAAAATCCAGATACGTTTTCGAACAGTGCAAAGCTCAACAATTTCGCGTAAGGCCAAAAATGACATGAAATTCCAAGATGAGGAATATTTGGGGTATTTTCAATTGTGTGGATTTGATAAACATCTGCAAAGAATATTAGGTCAGTTTTTTACCAAGTGAGGGGGTGTATACATGCTCTTTTGTTGAGTTTTGTTGATGTAGAAACCTGGAGGGCATGCGAAGCAGAAGACTGGGAATTTCAAATGTAAATGATGACGAGATTGTGACTTCCGTGCAAGAAGAATCCGACCCTGTTGACGATGAAATGGATGAAGACGAGGACAACACAACAAGGAAAGTAGCAAGGGTCTATTAAATGCTAACTGCGTTAGAGACAGCTATTGAGTGGTACGAACAACAATCAGAGTGCAGTCCTACTGAATTACTGCTGCTCAAGAGAATCAGGAACCTTGCAGCGAAAAAAGGAAGGTGTACAATGGTACAGCAAAAAATAAGTAATTATTCTCCACAATAAAGGTAGAATTGCGACATTTTGCACCTATTTTACTTTTTCTTCAAGCACGTTTCCAGCATGTGAGAATTTTTAATATTCGTATAGTGTCCGGTTTCATATACTGCATTGATCGCATTCGGTTTTTGGTTATCCGAACAATCGCGTATCCGAATGGTGTCCGGATCCAATTGATTCAGATAAACGACGTTCTACTGTAATTCAAATCCTTTATTTCTCCAACCATGGTATTTTAAAGAAAACTAAGGTGGCCCCAGTAACTGAGTGGTTATGGTCATAAACACATAATATCGAATCATGTGTTCAAATCCTGGTCTTACTAAAGACCTACCATTTAGAGGGGCTGCTGTAACACATTAAATCTGTAGAGTCTTGAAGTCTCCACGCTATCATGTACCGGAGGTTTGGAGAGTGGGTGCCAGATCAGGCGTCTTCCTCGTCCCCTAAGTTTAAAATTTATATTTGTATAATTTTGATAATCCTTTAATCTGTAATTTTTTGTAGTTCCTTAATAAACAGACCTCGTGCTGCTTTAAAGTTCAATAGTAATAAATAATCCGTCAATCAAGCAAGGTGATGCGGGAATAGATATTTTTACACCCTTAACTCATTTCCCCCTAAAATTGAATGTTCCTGTATAGTGGTTAGTGACACTGGCTGCTGTACGCCGTTGGGCATGGGTTCGATTCCCGTAGAAAGCATGGATATTTGTCAATGTATAGTGTCTTTGCGCTGTGGGAGTACTTTAAATAGCCACCGAGCCGCAAGCCCTCTCGTGAGGTTAGGGGAAAGAGATAAGAGATAAGAGATGGGAGTTCCCTGACCACCCACAGGGAGTTCTCCCTCAAAATTGGGGTGAAACCGAGTCAAATCGCACTGTCACCTGCATGGTGCTCAAAATTGTGACTAACGACATAAATTTTGTTGGACTTTATCTGATGTTGCTGTCAATCAGGTGGCACAACTAACAACAACATGGAATGTGAAGCAACACCAGATTAATTACAGTTAGCAAATTTGAACAGCCAGTCAGTCACTAGTAAAGCTTGATACTTGAGAAAATTACTGAAACAATTATCCAAAGATTTGCTTGAAATAATTCTTATTACGTGATTAAATTATACCTAATAACATATATTCCTTCTACTATAATTTTTTCTCGACCCCATCTGAATATCTCAAAAGCAGGCATTTTTCCTGACTATTATGGCTGCGGTAGCCTAGTGGTCAAGGTAACGGCCCTGGCGTGTCATGAGTTCGAGCTTAGTACCACTGAAGACCAGTCCTGTAAAGCGTGCGTTGCACGTTAAATATGTCGATGCTCAGGCGTCTTCTTGTTGGTGTGGTGTAAATGTAAGGAGAGGTGGTGCCTTTCAAACCATTGTTCAAAAGCAAGAGGTCCGTCACTAGTAGCCCTCGTGCAGCTTTATAGCGTGGAGTAAATTTTACACTCAATTGTCCTTACAAAGGCTCATGTGTGTTAAATGAAAGTAGGCCTCAAAATCGACCTGTGGAGCAACGTGAAAGAGAAGTACAAACTAGAGTATTATCCTCCTCATCTGACCACGATTCAAAAGTCCAAGTCCACGATTCGTACCAAGTCCTAATACTAATATGTTTACTTTAAAAAATATTATCTTCCACTTCTGTCAATTGGGCTCCAATTGCCTAGTCTAAGGGGTTGAGGATCTGAGCAAGAAAGAACGACTTATATTCCGTAACTTATCATACAACAAAATCAAACTATCTTATTATAATAAAGGTTATAAATCGAATTCGTTTTAAAATGTATGTATCATTACTTTATAAAATATGGAACAACTTTAAATCCTTGTCTTAAATATATCAGTTCCTGCAATCAGTTAGAGATCATAATACACTTTCTAATCAACTGCTAATCAGTTTTTTATGTCCTACGCCCGTCTTCGGCATCTCTGCCATTAGTCGACGAGCAGCCTAATAAAATGATGACGAAGCATAAAAAGAATTAAAATTTGTCTCCGTAGAGTTGTCTACAAAAAACTTTAAAAGAATAGGGAAGTGTCTGAGGTGGTCACCATCCATTTCACCCTAGTTGCACAGAGGGCACCAAGCAGAATCCTTTACTCCAATGCTTTGTAAATGCCTTTGCAGGTAGTCATGTCCAGTAAGTAGATGAAAGCACGCAACTCCAACAGATCGAGGCAGAGAACTGGGAACTCTACCACTTTTAATAAGCAAGATATTCCACCTTTTACCTGCCACTGCTTCACCATACAGGGAGACTCTATTAATTTGCAGTATCACACAAGTAACAACACAAAGGAAACGGTTATAATTTTCAGCTGAGATCAATGCGTGCGAACAACACCTGAGCTAATGGCAGATTCTCCTTCCTCATCCCAACTTGAGAGGACTCAAAAGTTCGGTTTCATTCTACTTGCAGTAACTGCCATTATTCTACTCGAGTAGCCCCAAGTGGAATCAGGATGCAAAAGCTTTTTCTGAACTTAAGTCATTCCAAATACGGTAGCGTGTCTGCTAATCCCAAACCTTGAAATCCTCGCAAGGAATAAGTGGAAAGGACAAATAAAAGTTTCAGAACGTGAAGCCTACACTTATTTAACAAATGATAAAGAAACCAGTCTATTCAAGTAAATATAGCGCCAGAAAGTTATCCTGAATAGTAGGACTGTACGAGAAAGAAAACATTTCATTGAGACGATGGTTAGGAAGTGAGTTACGATCCGACGTTGTGGTATTTCCAAACTGGATCTCATTAAAGGGGCATCCCCTTTACCCATAAGGCTCTCAACAAAACGCCCATATCGGATCTTTGCATGGTAGAAAAAGTAGAAAAGGAACATTATTTATCGATTAGATCTGAGTTAAAAACCCCAGACACCGATAGTATTAATATATAATGCACGTTATTTGTTGAGAGGCGGTCGATGTTTACTGGATTTGGAAATAGAACATCGAATTTTCCATGATCACGTGGCTACTTCGACCACAAAATCCAATTAAATAAGAACACAGAATATGCTGATTAGATCCTTCGTAATGATGATATTGAAACATATAGCTTAACTAGCTGACCCGGCCACGCGTTGCTGTGGCTTTGTTTTAATACGTTAGTTCAATATTATCCTAAGCTATTCAATGCAGTCAAATTAATCTTCGTTTATAATTTTGGAGGGTTGAAATAAAGAATACAACAACAACAAATTATTTTAATTTTGCAACCCCGAGAAGCACTCGAGGTCCACTTTCGTCACCCCTGCTCCTATAAGTTCAGTCTCTGAAGGAGGACATTACGGTCAGCCGGCATTATCCGGCGAAGTTACGGGAGTTTCTAAAATCCGATTTCAGATTCTTGTTTCCCACCCAGAACAACACCAGGAAAGCATTTCTTACACCTAAAGAGTTTTAAAGCAAGCCCCTTCCACAGTTCGTGCAAAATACTTTCGTCTGGTATTATTTGACGTAGATATGAGATTATGTTGCATTGGATTGAGAATATTCGGATCAGCAGTTCCAAAATACAATCAAGACCCACCTTTTGCGTCTCTACTTCGGCAAGTTATGCTGGTACTGATGTCCGAGAATATTCCGATCCCCCGGCATTATCTGGCAAAAATGCAGGAATCTCTATATTTCGATTTCAGACTCGCTTAATGCATCTCAAATTACACCAGGAATACACTTTTCCCACGCCAGGACTTTAAGGGTGAGCTTCTGCCCGGTTTGCGTAAAAGACTGTCATCCTGAATTATCCAGCAATGTTACTGTTACTTCTCAGATTGAATATCAGATTCGGATTATCCGTTTTGAAATACACCAGGGACCAAGTTTTCACGATCTAAGGCTTTTAAGACAAGCCCCTGCTACGGTGTGTCTAAAATACGGTCAACTGGCATTATCCGGCAAAGTTATCGAAACTCCTAAAATTCAATTTCAGACTCTCATTTCACACTCCGAAATGCACACGGAACTGACTTTTGATGCTCCAGCGCGAGCAAGTTCAGTCCTAGAGAGAATGGAATTCCGGACGCGGGACTCCAATCATATGCCTTTTCTCCTAATTCAGACAATATCCGGCAAGTTGAGTGGAGTTTCTGAAATACGATTTCAAATTATCGTTTCCCGCCCCTAGATACAACTGGAGATTACATTTGTGTCCCTGAGCTGGCAAGTTCAGTCCCTGGAAGGGGCATTAGGTTCGTCCGGCATTATCTGGCAAAGTTACAGGAATTTCTAAAATTTGATTTCAAACTCTCGTTCACCATCCCGAATTACAACAGAAACGCACTTTTCCCGCACCAAGACATTTAGGGTAAGCTCCTGCCACGGTTTGCGTAATAAATGGTCGTCCTGAATTATCCGGCAAAGTTACAGTTATTTCTCAGATTGGATATCAGATTTGGATTATCCATTTTGAAGTACGCGAAAGTCCAAGTTTTCCCGATTCAATGCTTTTAATGTAAGCCCCTGTTATGGTGTGTCTAAAATACGGTCGACCGACTTTATCCGGCAAAGTTACGGTTATTTTTGAAAACTGACTCAAAAGTCGGATTCTACACTCCGAAATACGCCAGACACTTAATTTTCGTGCATTTTGGTTTACAATATCTGCTTCCACAGACACATGAGCATTGCCACATTTTGCGATTATTCCCTTAAGGGAATCTGGCAATGTGTTTTCTGGATTCTTCACATTTCCGGCAATAAAAAAATTACGGCGTCATTAATTGAAATAAAAACTATCCTATGTTTTAAGTTGGACGAAATGACACACAGTATGCAAAATTATATTACGATCGGTCGAGTAGTTTTGGAGTCCATCGCGGACAAACACTGTGACACGTAATTTTTATATATAATAAAGATAGTGAATATAATCAGGTAGCATAGATTTTGTAGTCGTGTAAGAAGTCAACAAATATACTTATACGTAAGAGCATTTTAACCGTAAAAATTCTATGACATCTATGACGTCTAACCTAAAAAGTCTATGACGTAGTCACACCTTGTGACAGCAGAAGGTAAGCAAGCCTTAACAGCAATACAAAAGTGTTTCCATATCTTAACATCACGCGAAAGTCAAACATAGAAAATTTTGTTGTTTTTCGGTTTACTGTCATTTGGCTTCAGAAACATTAAATAAGTATTAAAAAGTTTTGGGTC
The DNA here is from genome assembly GCA_019973975.1 of Trichonephila clavata. Lineage (NCBI taxonomy): Eukaryota > Metazoa > Arthropoda > Arachnida > Araneae > Nephilidae > Trichonephila > Trichonephila clavata. Next base: position 89,648 of record BMAO01024221.1, read on the forward strand.
GTTTTAATGTAAAAGATGGAATTTAAAATTTTCTCATAATTATTTGTGGAAGACGACAAAGTGAGGCTCAACAGACTTTTACATGGTCGCTGTCGCCAAGTTTAATATGGCAGTTGACTCATAACCAGCATATCTCGGGATTCGTTCTTCCAAAAACTCGCATGTTTCTAGGTCTGAGATGCTCTTTCAATATATTGGAGCTGAAAATTCCTTCGTTGACGAGTCTCGTATGTAGGGAGTAAGGTGCCAGCTCAGATGTAGATCACGAAATCAGAATACGGGTGAAAATTACTTAGCGTAATGATTGGGCTTCATAGACTTTTACATGAAGACTTGAGAAGTTCAGTAAATAAATTCTTGAATCAAATATTCCTCGCCTTTTGCCCTATACTTAGAATTATGTTTCATTACCAAAAATTCACTGTGTTGTTTTAATTTAACGAAATCAAACTATAAAATTGATAAATGGCCACAATCTCTTTAAAATACAGTTTTATGAAAATTAAATTAACGATTCTTGAGCTATGTTATAGTAAAAGGTTTATTCTGTTGGCTATACTTTTCTATTTTATCCAAAAAGTGTGCAACTGCCTTAAATCCTAGAACAGATTTATAAGAAACTTATATTTTATGTCTAATAAATTAACACGTGGAAAGTAATTAAACTCCTCTTGTTATATACATTTAGTTCGAGGAACATTTTGTTTAAAAAAGTTCATTAAAATTAAAATTATAATTTGTAAAATAATGAACATATGAGTGGACCGCAATGAATTCGAATAAATCTTAAATTACATAAATACGTATGCGATGTGAAAAAAATGCTTCAAAAGTTCTGTATTATATTAATTTTTTTAATTAAATTTGCATTCTAAAGCTACACGACGACTGTTAGCAGCGATCCAAGTGACAAGGACGATACCTGACCTGACACTCCACTCTCCAAACTTCCGACATAGGGACTTCGATAAATAAGTCATACTTATACTTACTGTCACATAACGGATCTAAGAAAAAACACAAGATATTCTTAAAAATAAATAATTAAATAAAAAAAAAAAAAAAAATCTATCAAATTACAGAACATACAAGAACTAATGCAGTTTAGCTAAGTCATATACAAATCGTGCTCATTATTTAGCATAGAAAACCGTCAAAAAAAACAAATATTGACAAACTCCTGGTGGGGGGAAAGGGGAAAGTTATCGTCAATCATGTAAAAACAAAAATATCACAAAGTAAAAAAAAAAAAAAAAAAAAAAAAAAATTTTTAAAAAAAAAAAAAAAAAAAAAAAAAAAAAATTAAAATTTCGACATAACTAATTCTCAATATTGCAAACAATTCATTGAACAAAATACCGCAATACAAACGATACAATATTTCTTACCCAAGTTTATCAGCCAATATTCTATAAATGACTGCATTAACAGTTTATAAAAGGCGGCACTCAATGGCTCGGTGTCACATTATCCAGCGGAACCAATTAGAAGCAATTTTCTCGCAATTTATCAATACTAATAGTCTGAATAATGTAATTAATTAATTTTTAAACTGTTGCCCATCTAAGCTGTCAATCTGGATTCAGATCCACTTTGGTAACTATTTTCAATTAGTCAACCTAAGCATCTTATCTCATCTGTGCCGGAGATTTTTCCATGAGATTTATTCTCCGATAGTCCTATTATACTCTTTTAATGACGTTGCCTTTGAGTTAGTTCAACAATAGAAAGTTTTCATGGACGATTATATCACTTGCTCTTTGAGGTTAACAGTCGTCAAGGTCAGGTTCACTGTAATCATCTCCCCAATGGAAAAAAGGGGGTGGAGAGGGGGATGTATGAAAACGGTGGAGGAAAATTTGATGGATATTTATTCAAATAAAATAATTTAGCTTAGTTTTTCAAAGATGAAGGATGAGATTTTGTTTTATGTGAAAAATATAAAGATTCAATCTCGTGCTCTTGCTATATGTGTGCGCATCACAACAAATTTTTAGAGACCGTAATAACTTCCAAGCAAAGCGATTTTCTTTTTTAAAAAATAGAAATATAAATTCTTAAAATAAGCACATACTTATTGAATTTCCATAGGTTTTTACTTCCTTTATCTTAAGCACTATATGAATTATAAAAAAAGTTTATAACTTAAAATTCAGGAAAAAAATAGTGACTTATTTGAGTTTATGTGTTCGAAAAAAGGGGTGTTGAAGAAAAGTAAATTATTTACTAAGTTAACATTTACATTCAAATTGATCCCTGAAATATAATTAATATACCTATAGACTTTTCTTTTAATAGTTTTAAAATGGAAATAAAAGGGTTTTTTTTATTTAAAAATTTCATTTATAAAACTTTTTTAATCACTTATATTAAATGACTATTTCCACATTTAGTAATTTTCTTAAGTAAGGGATTAATTCTCGATTCTGAATTTATGTAAGTTTATTAACCAAATAAAATTGAACTAATTTTGCTTATAAATCCATTTAATCTTTGTACATATAAAAACTTATTTCATTTTTTTTTTATGAATTTTAAAATAATCACCACACAGAAAAAACTTACCCATAAATCATCAGTAAATAAATATGTAAACCTACTTTTTTATTATTCAATATACTTAAGCAATTGGAAGAGGTGGACTTATAGGCTCTAAAGTAATAAATATTAAGCTAATTTGTTGAAGCTGAAATAAATATTTAATTAATAATCACTTTTTATATATATAGGAAGGAGTTAGAACTTTCAAATTCTTCCCTGCTAATTTTTAGCTTCCCGTAATGAAATGGTGAATATTAACGATGGTGTTTTAAAATAAACATACTTTCTTTCAAATGGAAACCTATCATAAAAGTTTTAATATTTACTCTATATTTTCGAATATAATGATTAAATATTCAGTATATTTATTTTTGTCACATATTCCTAACAGAAATATTTTATCTACAATTATGCATTAGCAGTCTATTAAATATATTTTATTTTCTTAAATTTCCTCGAAAATTTTTAGGAACTCTTACTGAATGTGTGATTCTTGAATTAATCGATTGTTTGCGCTCTAAGGAATTATTGAATTTTTCAAAATGGAATGAAATTCTAACAAGGAATTACTCTTCACTACTTTTTATGAGCGTTTAAGAAACTCTGTCAATACTTATTCAGATTAATCATTTATCAACATCTGAAGTAGAAATTGGAAGAATTTGCGATGCAACCAATTTAGCAAATGTCAGATTCTCTTCGAGACCTGATGACTTTAAATTGAAAATATTTTTGGATTATGCAATGAAATAATAGGAGAAAAAACGTTCCATCTAAAAAATAATTGAAAAGAGTATAATTATTATTTCCTAATTTGTCTAAGAATATTGTTTTCTTTGTGATTTATTTTTGATAGATAGTGTAAAACAGAAAGGATTACATTGCCGCTTTCCTTCTTCCTCTTTTTCCAATTCTTACTGTTAATTCACGCTCTCCGTATATATCCTTGTTCTCTCTAAAATTTTCAATTGTTAACAAAATACTTTTTATTCATCCACTCAAGTTCAAATACAATTTTTTAAACTTGTAGGGAATGATACTTTCGTGTTAATAGTTTTTTTTCCAAATATTAATTCATTAATTAAATTTTATAAGGAACTTATATCCTTTCTTCCCTATTACCTGGATAGAGGTGTTGGGGGAATAAATGACCAGACGACATGATGAACTTTAATAATTTATTTATCACTATATTCAACTCAGACACAAATAACACTTTAAATAAGATAACTTGATTAGCCAGAGCACGGGGCGAGACGAGATGTGCGGGGAGAATATATACAGTCATGCAGATCTATCTTTAAGATAACTTTATACTGAGCTTGTTTAATTAATGACATCACTAATAATTTAAATATCTAAGATGAACTTGATTAAGGATCACAGTACCTGCACTCTAGCGGTCTTTTAATCCTTGCGTTTATTTTAACACGGCTCCAGCAGTTGAACTAAGCACTTTCTTAAAATTCCGACCTCGCTTCCTACACTGTTTACGTATACGTTTCACTGCCGATTTACCACACTTCTCATCTATCTACAATTCATTTCACTTCTAAGCTATTCTCACTTCACTAACAATCTATTCTCGCTTCACTAACTCTCACACTCGCAAATACAGAATATATATATTAAACTTAATTTGCATAATCACGCTTTCTGTCTTCGGAGAAAGTCGGTTGAAAAAATGTTTCCCCAAAAAGAATTCCCCAGAGGTTAATAGAAAGAACCGTATAGATCCGTCACAATTTAATTAATTTTAGTTTTATTAGGATCAAGCCAATAACAGTGCGATTCCCCACCAAACGCAGCTACGGTACTAAAATAAAATTTTTCTTTGTTGACCTAAGTAGGAATTGACTTAAAAACAATTTTTATTACTTGTTTTAAGTGACCACGGTAAGTAAGTGTTCGTAGCTGGGTACTTTTGGATGGCATTATATCTGTCGGCTGCATGCATCATTAAAGACCCTCTGTGGAGTGAGCCCATTAAATTTGTTTGAGGCTTTAAGTCCTCCCTTTGGCGTAATGTGAATGTTTGGAGAGAGCGTGTTAAGCTCCGGTGACGTCCTCCTCACTTGTCCTTCTCAAAATTGCAAGGTTCTCGTGTTGCTTCGTTGCTTTCAATCAATCAATGAGTGGTTGTTCATCATATATTATATTTAAATAAGTATCGGGTAATTCAAATCGAAAACGGATACTATAATAAATTCAATGTCATTTTTCTTTCTTTATTGAGTCATTAAGAAATATGAAACAACTGCATTTTCAGTTATTTTGACTTAAGCCACTGACGATCGGAAAAAAACCGTCCCATAATTCCCTTCATTCCCCCTGTATCTTGAACGAAGGGGGAAGGCATGGAAGATGAAGGGAGGGTGGAAAACATACGTGTTTGTTTTAAGCGTTGCCAAAAAACCAATTTGTATATTAATGAAACAAAAAAAAAGGTAAATAGAAATCCACTCGACGATTTTATTAAACTAGAAATGCCTTAGATTATTTATTCGAGGTTTTATTCGCTTATTTTTTGGGAGAGAAAGGCATTTGATTAAAAGTTGAAATGTGATGGCAAGAAGTGATGTTCTACTTTAATTAAATTTCATCCACGGTGGAAACCATCGACCTCCCCTATGAAAACAACTGCATTCCGACTGCATGGTAATTGGGTTGATTAATTCTTTGCATGATAAGTTTTTCCTTTCCTTTCCAAGACAGAGGGCAAAAACATTAGGTATCTTCCCGAGATGAATAAACCATAAAGGAATTCGTTTTCAAATTAAAACTTTGGTGGGTGGGCTGCAGAATCAGATAATTATAGAAGAATTTTTGGGGAAAATGTTACATAAATTACGGAAAACTTTTGCCGGGATTCGGAAATGAGTTGTAAAGGAATTATGCAGGACGCGGAGTGATTTATTTTGATTTGTTTCGCGTAGTTAGAAAAGAAATGCCGAGAAAATGTTAACTTTTCGAGCCTTAATGATGAAATAGATAATATATTCTTTAAAATAAGCACACGTATAAAAAAAAAAGTTCAGTTACAGTGCCTTTAGGGTAATTAGTGTTAAAAATATTCAAATAATTAAATTTAAATTATCTGTTTGTTGGCTTGGATAGATTTTTTTAAAATTACCTTTTTTTTAAAGTGGGGGTAAAATAGCTTAATTATTAATATAATCTGATGAAATATTTGATTAGGATTGTTGGGAGTACACAATTCATTATGGACAGGGAACAAGACACAAATTGGGATATATGTTCACAGTATCCAATCTATTCTACTTAAAAAAATAAAATGTTTTTTTTTAAGTACTCTTTAAGGGATTTTGTAATTTTTGGTAAACAATTCTATAAGGATATATTTGAAATTGTGCCATATGGAGTTTGAGGTACTTGCCTATTAGCGTCATCGCGCACGCGCGCGCGCGCAGCCAAATGTGCAAAACGCGTCATTTTCTACCAAAATCTGTGACTGATTGTTTTTTTCATGTAAAATACGTTAGAATCTTTTTGATGTTTTAATATCATGGCGCGATTCACTCGATGCTAATTTTACTGTAATGACGCTAATGCGTCATTACCGAGTTTGAGGTATGCGAGTATTCAGTGATTCATTACTGAAATATTACCCGTCTGTGCACAATTAAGGGCACATAGTACGATTCATAAAAAAAAATATCTTTGTTTTTTACATTTTTTTGCATGTAACCTACGTATAAGAATTACGTAAAACAGTTTTTGTGCTCAAAATACTACAAAAATCTAACCATTTAATTTTTTTAAGGAAAATTTTAGAATTTATTAAAGATTTTAAAATGCTACTCCTACTACAGTAATTGGCATACGCACATGAAATATGATTTATAAGTTAGTCAAATTATTCATAACCAAAAATTGGTATGGGTTTTCTTTTAACATAATTGATATGCATAAAATAGATTTTTTTTTGCGAAAATTTCTTAAAAAATGTGTAAATTCTAAATTCAAATATTTAAAAAAAAGTATTGCTGTGAGTGATTCAAAAATTCAAACTAACTCTTGTCACATGCAGTAATTAGAAAAAAAAATATCTAAACATTTGGCACTACAGAAAAAAAAGCCTTAGCATTTTTTTAAAAAAAGATAAACTATAGTTAGTTTATCTTCACCTATCTCAAATCAGTTTAAATTTTATATTTGCTATTGGGATGAGGATGAAAACGAACATAAAAGTTAACATAACACTGGATTTTATTACTTTGAGTTTTAAAATTTTGTGATAGTATAGAAAATTGTATAATACATAGTTTAAGATGAGAAAATTTTTGACCAATTTTTGTTAATTGAATGGTATTGTGTCCTCTTAAAAGCAACAGTAATTCAGAAAATTATTACATGTTTTTAATAACTTTAATAGTTTAATTACTAATGTTTTATATTTTCGAAGATTTAAAAATAAATTTTTTCAAATGATAAAAAGGAATTTGACAACTTTTTGAATTAAGAGATATTTAAAATATCAGAATTGCAAAAGAAGATGAAGAAAAGGATAATCTACAGAATTGCAATTGGAATAAAATTTTAATCGTAATAATGTATGTTAATTTATTTTTTTTTTACAAACATATCAACCAATGATACTTTTTCAGCAAAATATTCTTAGTATTTTTTTCATTCTTAAAAAAGCCCCATCTTTTTGATAAAATCCTATTGATATATTTCATTTTACGGTTATTTTATTTCGTTATTGTGTTTAGTTTTATTATTTTCGCTTCCAGAGAAAGTAGCATTTCATTTTATAATAATTTCCAATGTGTGTATCAGAATAATGAAACTTTATCACATTATTCAGTTAATATTTTTAAAAACACATTGAATATTTTAGTATAAAAGTGTAGTTATATAATAAAAGAAAGTGTAAATATTCAACAGCAAATTGCTTTATAGATGCTACATATTAAACCATTATAGACAAAAAAAAAAGTCTGAAAATTATAACCAGAATTTATTCATATTTACAAACTTTTTCAATGAGTTTTTAATAATTCTTAGTAAATTGTATTCAATAAATTCGTACCGTGTAATTCGTACCGTGCTATATCAAAACCGAGTTATACGAGAAATTCTTGTATATTTTCTTTAATTATTATTATATTTCTTTATTAAATTATGTATATAATATAAATCAGGACAATATGTACTATGTTGTGTTGAAACTGTGTTATACGAAACTTTGAAATACTAAAAATCAAGGCAATGTGTAGCGTTTATATCGAAATCAAGTCTTAAATTGTAAAATTTTATGGTAGCTAAAATTTGGAGCCCATAAAACATGTAAATGAAGAAGTAAGTTAAATTCAAGTTTTTAATCAAAAGCAAAAATTTGGAACAAAATATGTTCAAATATAATAATAAGTATTATTGTGTAAAACAAATAGAAACGTCTTTATTAAAATCACAAAATCAATTTTCCTCATCACTCTCATCAGAGAGAGAAAGAGAGTATAGCTAATCTATTTTCTTCTTCTCACAGTTGGTTAAAACTCTTCTTCCCTAGTGATTTCTCCATAATTACAAAAGTTACCTGACGTAGTTGCAATTATACCTGTCTGTCGCGATCTTGCAATTATTTCAGAATTTATCCACAAGGAGCTAAAGAACATTGCAATTCGCTTTTAAATTATGCGTTATGTACTTACTGAAGACTTACTTTTTTTTAACAAAAAAAGAAAATTTTCATTTAATTCATTTAAAAATTAATTTAAGTTTTGTACCGTGTATACATCAAAAATAATCCGTGTTATAAAAATCATATTTGATTATATCACTAAATAAAATAAAATGAAAGGTCTGGAAAAGGTTTTTTTCTTATTAAAGTACGAGATAAAAAAAATATTACAAATTAAAATTTTGTAGTTTCAAATTCCCCTGTGTTAATAAATAAGAGTCTAAAAAAGAAAAATCCAACTAGTGCGACATAGTATCGCTTTTTCATAGTATTTACTGGCACAAAAGAAACAAGAAAAATTTAAAACAGGGGATTTTAATAAAGCATTCAGTTTTTTAATACAAGAATTCAACAATATCACATATATTTGATTACATATTTTATAACTTGAACTCTGTGTAACATTGGTTTTATCAAATTTATACTCCCCAAAGATAACGTTTATGTGATAACAGCTATATAATAACAACAATCAATTGGATGAGTTTTATGTATTTTTACAAAAGGCTCAATAAGTTTCGCATTAAAATGTATGAGAAAAATTATAAAGGAAGAACAGAGCTTTGTCTTTCAATAAATGGTTAATATATCTCAAGCAAATAATTGTCTTTATGCATGATTTTATAATTGTATCTGTGTTTTCCCCTTCAATTTTTTTAAACAAGTTTTATTTTAATGTAGGCCACTAAAATGGAAGAATTGTAATACTTAGGAATCCTTTTGTCGTGATTTCGTGAAATAGAAGTTCAACAGGTGGAACTTCAACAGAAAACATTCCCACGATCTCCAAAAGATGGCCGAAAAGTTTCTGTGTGCTCCCTCCAAAGAACTTTGTTCATACCCTTTTTTCCACCCTTTGAATTTAGAAGGACAGTCGCACATATATTGTTCTTTTCCCCCAGAATCTTTGAAGAGTGTCAGCTAACCGACCACATCTTTGTTGAAATAAGTAGGAATTTACTTAAGAAATTTTTTTTTATATTACTTGTTTAATGAAAACCCAAAGGATTTCTTTCTTACTTTCTTCGTATACTAATTAACGAGAAATTGTAACGGGTAGTAGAAAAAAAATTGGCCTTTTTAGTAACTTACTCGTATAAATCTGTTGATGTATTTTAGGGGTCAAACTTTGCTGATTCATGGAACTCTCAGAACTATAAGATGTTTTCGGGGAATCCCATCTCAACTTTAAGACATTTAAAGAACTTTAACAGAATGATGAAGCTGAGTGGTAGCGCATCGCGCTACCACATCACAGGTCTGGGGCTCAAAACCTGGGCTGGGCAAGGTCAACTTAGCCTTTCATCTTTTCAGTAGGTTGAAAAATGGAGTACCAAACTTGCTTGGGAACTAAACACTGGGGGGTTTGCGTTATATTGAACACCTGATCGAAACTTGTTCATGCACCTTAGTACCCAAGGTCACGAAAACTGTGTGAGAAATATCTGTGGTTTCTGAATAAATTTGAGACATAAAATTTAGGACTTGGTCTTACTTGAATTTAGATTTTAACTGCGGATCTGTTGATATGTCCGTAAGGTTCCTCAAACCTTCTGGTTTATAAAATTACTCGAATTTTTTTTAAAATTATGGAACCCCTAGGTATGCCTTGGGGAACTCCAGGGATCCGTGGAACACGGTTTGAAGACCACTGATGTATTTTAACAGAATATTGCTTAAATGATTAAAATAGCTTTTAATAATTAAGTAACTTATGCGTAAAGATGGAACTCGAAACAATTGGAAGAAACGGTTTATATATATCGTTTACCACTGGTACAAATAAATAGACTCGTAAGTTTTTAGAAACATGCAATGCAAAACAATAGGATTTTCAAATAATTAAATTAGCTAAAACTGATAACATACAGGCGGACTTTCAGCTGCGTATACATTATTTTTACCCAAAAGTATACCTTCATTCTTACTTAATATCATATCTTTGAAAAATTTCCAATTATATGCTTAATTTTCAAAAATACTTTGCCTGCAAGCGTAAATTTCGCTCAAAACTCGTATTGGATTAAAATAAAAATCATACTAAAATTAGATAGTTTTTTTTATCATTGTTATATTATAGAAACTTGAGAAATAATTGAAGTAGAATCAAATTATTAAAACTTTTACGCGCGATAGCTATAAGGCAGCATGTTTATCTCGAGAAGTGTGTTTTCGTGATTTGGCTTTCAAATTTTTGGCATATTTTTGAGACAAACGATTTTTCTACTTACATTGTTTGCTTTAAAAAGCGGTCTTGGTAAAAATAATTTGTTGTAGTCGCCAATTAGAGTATCAGTAATACTTTTACAATGAAAACTTTTTGCTCGATGTTTTCGAAATTTGCTTTGTTTAATTGGGTTCAAAAATCGATTTCATTTTTTTCTCGATGTTAATTATAAATTTGATTATTGATTTTAAAAAATTACGAAAGTTTTAGGATGTTAAATGAGCTTTTTGAAGGAGAAGGGAAGCGGTACATATAAAACGTTTCCCTTTATTTGCTGTTTTTATAGGCTTAGATTAAATCAGTTTCGAAACAATTTAAGGGGTCTCAGGGGTGTTAACTTTTTCTGGAGAGCTGAAAATTTAAACAATATTCAAATACATATAACTCTTTGAAATTAAAATTAAATAATTCGAATCTTTTACACATTATTTATAAAGGAATGGGGCTTCAGAAAAGTGTAAAATGTTTAAAATATAATCATAGTTTTAAAAATTATAAGCATATGAAAATAAGAAATATTTTGATAAGAAAAATTAATTAAGTTTAACGTTGCACATGTTATTTTCAAAAGTAGTTGCTTTAACTACTAGCAATAAGTTGATATATAAAGTTAAATGCATCCTTATTACACCGTAGTGATTTTAAATAAATAGAATAATAAGTTATATTTTTTAAAAATAAAAAATTTTATTTTCAAAATTTTTTTAAAAATTTCAATATTTTTCAAATATTTTTTAAAATACAAAAGATATATTATACTTAATTTACTAGGGTTTAAAGAGTATGATACATTTTATAATTCTATAAAGTTTTATGCCTCAGAGGCTACTATTTTAGAAAATAGCGTGCGCAATGCAAAAGTTACTTAAAATGTATTACAAAATTATTTCTTATTTGAATATGCTTATAACTTTTAAAAATATGATTATATTTCAAACATTTTGTACTTTTTTGAAACCATAATCCTTTGTAAATAACGTGTAAAAGATTCGAATTACTTCCTTTAAATTTAAATTAAATATACCTGTTTGAAATTGTTATATTTTCACCACTCGAGACAAAATTAACACCCCTGAGACCCTTAAGATGTAAAATTATTTTGTGCAAATCTAAGTTCCTATAATTTTATAGTATCAAAAATAAATCTATTTACTTAATATATTTAAAAGTGCTAAAACTCATCTGTAAAAAAATTACAATAAATCATCAAGAGTCAAAAGTAACAAACTTCTAAAAAAAATGAATAGAACAGGAAGACGTAGCATAATACAAGTAGAAACGTTGAAATGATAGTTGGGGGAAAAAAAATTTTTGACTGGAAAAAAAAATGTTTCAGTTGTCTTGTTCTCGGTGACATTCTTTGACATAAAGCGATGACAGCTTTAATTTTCTTTTTCAAAAATTGAAACCTCACAATTAACGAAAACTTTACATTAAAGAATAACTAAAAACCTTCAACAAAGAATATTGTCCGATATTAATCGTCTTTTGAAGGACGTAATTTCCAACATCCCCCCCTCTCTCTCTATCAATACATCATCATCCATACCTTTTAAATGCGGAACTTGACACTCACAGTATAATTGCGAACAAAAAGGAAGAGATTTTAAGGGAAAAAACACAATTAAAAAGTCTCCATCTTCTTTTACTTAAACAGATAATGATACAATAAGAGTGAATTGAGAGGGAATACAAAACAGACAGTTTTTATCAGCGAAAAACAGAAAATGAACTTGCTGAGCTGACAGCTGTCATTTCTGCAAAAGGGAGTCTACTGAATTGTAAAGGATTGGAGTTATTTTCTGTCTAGGGACGAATCGTGGTCTAGAAGGAGGGATTTTTTTGTGGTAGTTGAGGGGGAAAAAAAGACCTGCAATTAGTTGACAGCTGTCTCAGTTATCACAGTTTGTGGGGCGCTTGGAATTCCACCTTGACCCCAGACCGATGCATCTTCCTACCAATTAGTCCACGTGGGGCCAATTCCGTCTCTATCAGCAGAAAACTCTGGCTCAAGAAATGTGCTTGTTCGCTTCTTTGGTGTCTCCGTGACTTAGATTTTAGAAATAAATGCAGTGCTATTTAAAGCAGTGGTCTTCAAACTTTTTCTGCTCACGGAACTCCTAGAACTAGAAAGTGCTTTTGTGGAGCCCCATACACATACTTAGAAGAATATATATCAAAATATTATTTAAAGTAGATTAACATGTTATAGGTAATTTATGGAAAAGCAATTAAAAAAGTATTGCATTTATAATTAAAACATTCTGATCTAATTTTTTAATACGATTTACTCATAAGTAGTATTTGTGATCCAAGTGTCGCCTACCCCTGCATTATATATAGTAGCCACTGGCATACCTAGTCATGAGTGGGCCTTCTATCAAAATTCCTTAGGGGTTCTTTTCTGGATTCCTTAATACTTTATGATTTTTTGCTTGCGCATTTTGGAGCCCTCGTACCTTGGGGGAGGGGGCGTATCTTTGATACGGTGGTAACTATGCCCCTGTTATCTAAATGATATCTGAATGGTAATAAGGTATCCTACTACTTGCGACAATTTTTTTAAAAAAAGATGTAGATGTGGAGTTTTTTTTTTTAGATTTGCTTAGTACATTTTAAGAAAAATATACTAAAATTAAAGAGAAATAAATTCTTATTACTAAAACGGGAAAAATGGGTAAAAATTTTCAAAAAAGAATAACAAAAACGCGGCCATTCTGTACCAAAAGTTTATGAACAAATTTTCAATTTTTTAATTCTAATTATTCATTTTTAAAATAGCCTACGGGATAAGAGATATTTTAGTTTTTACAAAAACTAGAGCACTTTAATTTAGTTATTATATAAATTGCTTAAAGAAAGTGATTATATTGACATAAAGGACTATAAATTTTGTAATAAGAGAGTGATTGATGTCTAAAGGTTAATACACTTCCTATTCTATAGAACATACATAAAAAATTTCAGTTAATTATTTTCAAAACTTTTTTAGGATACGCTGGCTCGTTTGAGCATTTAAAAAAACTTATTTCGAGTAAAACACGTTTTAAAGTATGACGTATCTTGCTTAAAGTAATGGCGTGTGCTTTTACTAAACACTTGTAGTTTTTGTTCTGGTGAACGGAAAATAATAAACTTTTTTTATAAAGTTAATAAGATGGCCTCTAAAATAAAATCATAAAAAAATGTATCCATTTTTTGACAAAATTCAGAATTTTAGGGTAGTCGGATACCTTAAAATGATTACAGCCGTGTGAGAAAAACTTTGTATTTTGCATAATTCGCAACAGAACATCCAGGAGCTGTTCTTGCTTAAATTTAGATTTTATCACAGAATATGTTGATACATTGCTTCCTATGTGGAGTTTTCCCCCACAAATGCAAAAAAAAAAACGTATTTTCTATTAGAAAACTATTTAGTTTTGCTTGAAATTGTACAAACTAACTTGTATAAAATTATCTCGTGGAACCAAGATAGTAAGCAACAGAATACTCCCAATCTAGTAGAAAGTATATGTATATAAAGATAAAACATTTTAATATTCTTTCATTATATTATAATAATAGTTTAAAAAGTATTTCAAAATAAAGATATATTTCGATTTTTTTTACTGTGACTCGTGGAAAACTTGGGTATGCCTTGTAGAATACAGTTTGAAGACCACTGATTTAAAGATTAGAAACCTCATAGAAAGATTCTATGAAATCTGAAGTTGTCACAGCGGAATATGAGTTACATGCATGATGCCTTCTTTAATCCTACGACTGTTTAATTTATTCAAATAGGAATTAACGGATTTCAGTGGAAAGATCAGAATAGATTATCCTTAAAAAAAATGGTCACCAAATTCGAAAAGATATAGTAATTTGTATATTTGGATTATAAAGCACTAACAGGGCCGATCCTAGCAGATGTTCAGTGCGTGCACTGCATTCGGACTGCCAAAACAAGGGGTGGAATCAAGAAATCAAGATCTATTAATCAAGAAACTTTTTACAAATTTCTCAAAATAAAACTAATAAGTCGAAAAATAGGTTAAATCTTAAATAGTTATTAAAAAATCTAAAGCCTCGATTTCTCGCGATAGCATAGTATAGTTTAAGAAAAACAGAATGTTAGTGCACAGCGTGTTGGTCCATTGCCCAATAATGTCTAATCTTTACACACCTCATTTATTTGATAGCAAAATTCTGGGCAGAGCCGGTATTACCGCAATAGAAAAGGTTTTTTTGCCTATCGGATGCACTGGTGGCTGGCTCACTGTGGATAAGGCGGGTCAAAAATGATTTTTGTGAAAGTTGCCTAATGAAAATATCTAATAAGAATAATTACCTAAGAAATAGTGGTAAAATTCAATATGCATTGAGGAAATTAAAAGCTTTCAATTTTTAATGATAGCCTTAATATTAAGAAAAACAAAATAGAGGAAAGAAGGGATTTTTGTGTTTGGTCTTATAAACAATGCCCGTTTACACCTCTTTAAAACGTAGTTTTTTGTAATTTTATGTGGTATATATCAAATTATTTGAAAAAAAAATTGCATGTTTTTTTTTTATTAAATGATTTTCATTACAAAACCTGTTTGGGAAACACTTCAATATTCATATAGTATTATAAATGTACAGGTAGATGAGTTTATAACGTCAGCATTAAGTGTTAGTCAAAATAAGAAAAATTCACTTAGGGGCGGCACATTAAGTCTTTGCACGCAGGTGCTCGACCCCCTTAGTATCGTTTCTGAGAACTAAGCACTTGTTTGGCAGTAGGATTAAGTGCTGAAAATTAAATAATACTATAATTCAGATAAAAGTTTCTGAAAAGCTTTTAATGCCTTTAGATGAAAAGTTCTACAGTTTGTGAACTCTTAATGTGCTTTCATTTTTATTCTCAAATATTTTTAGTGTATTGTTTTTGTGTTAGTTTATAGTGTTTATATCTCATCTGCGTTTAGTAGAATTTTGTGGTTCGTATTGTTCATTTTTCTGCCTTGCACTCTGTAACTGGATTTTTATCTGTAGTGTGCATTTCCAACAAATAACTAAATTTTATGACAAAAGAAAATATATTTATTACAGTGGGAAACAAACTTGAAAAAGATATTTATCGTATAAACTCGAAGAATTTCGCAGTTTCTCCAATTTTTTTAGAACAAAACATGATAATAGAGATTCTGAGCTACGAAAGATCTGAATGAATTCTACAGTGTTATAAAAATGCTGTGTTATACGGGGAAGCAAACAGCAGTAACTAAAAGAGGTTATTAGAATGATCTGGAAATAAATTACATTTGAATAAAATCAGCAACAACATACTTATGCACATGCGTTGTGGACTGAAATTCGGGAAATACAAAACTTGAAATTTAACTCCCAGTTAGACAAAGTACTCTGGCATAAGGTTTGTAAAGTCAAAGAAAACAATGTAATAGGGGGGGGGGGACTTGCCAAATGTCTAAATAGATTTTGTTTGGTAGAGTTTCTCCAAATGCGTCAATGGTTTTTGAAATATTTTGTATAAGGAATGTGCTTTGTTTCTAATTACTCAAAGATATATCACTAGCTAGAAGGAACGTAAAAGATACCTAACTTTCTTTTTTCCCCCTGTGGTTGAATCCCATCCTTGGTTCATTTGCCGTAAACCCATAAACAGATATCCACCACAATTAAATAAATCCGTGACTATAGTCTAGGGGAAAAAATTAAAGCGCATTATATGACATATTTTATGAATGCGTACTTTTAAATACCACCCGGAAATTTCCGTTGCACATTTTAATCTTAGTATTTAAGGATTTATCTCAAGTCGAGTTTATTAAAAATACATACGATTCGTTACACATACACCCAACTCTTTATTTTACACGGTCTTTTTTTACACGATTTTTAAATAACACTGTACACAAATTTAATGAAATTTTATCTTTCTCGATTTTTTATTTTATTCTAGCATAAGTCCCCAAAAATTATAAGTATTCGTACCCTTTGGATATGGACCATTTGATTAAATTTATAACAGTTTATAATAAAGAAGTCAAAAATGACGAAGTTGAAGATGAAGTTCAGCTATTGACAGATGATTTAATTCGTGAGCACTAGAAATTTGCTACAAATATGTAATAATATTTTCTTACTCGTAATTCTGACATAGAGTGGGCATTAAAAATTTCAACTTTATCTTTAGTTTTGTGTAGCAGCATATCAATAATTATGTAAGAAGCTTGAGAAATCAAAGGAAAAAGCTTTTAATAACAAACCTCGTAACAACAAATAACCCACATATAGGCCGGATGTCTTCATTTGAATCAAAGGAGACAGTTGCCTGAGTCTTATTTGACACACCTACTGGTGATAGCATTTTTGATCTTATTATCAAGTAGAGATGAATAGTTGTTAGTAGTTTTATTATTAATTTAAAATTGAATTTTTGTATGTTGTTATAGTCTGTATGCTTTGCATACGTGCTTATAGACTAAATTTTCACTGTACCTTAATTTTAATTTTTTTTGTAATAAAAATGAATTGCTTTTGTTTCATAAATATGTAACATATATTTTATTGTTGCTTTTTTGGATGGTTTTTTAGGAAAATATTTAGAGATCTTTCTTCTTACAATTTTCTTAAAGTTGTGAAACACATCACCAAATTTACCATAAGTCGCATATATTTTTATATACGATATTCTTTTGCACGGTTTCTTAAGAAATGCATATATCATGTAAAAAAAGATTTGGATGTATTTATATGGGAGTAATATAAAGTCCCAAACATATAAAGACACTACGTACAGCACGAAAATCTGCATAGATTAAGACGGATGAAAACCCTTAGTTTTTTCAAACGTAAGAAACGTTTAGAATGTTCTAAAATATCACATGACTTGACAATCTTTCGAAGATCTTGTAGATCAATACATTCACAATATTGGTCCATCTCAGTCGGAGTAGTATTGCAATGTTCCTCCAATATTGTTCCAATTCCCTGCAAGAATTTTACGGAGTGGAAGTATTGGAGAATTAAAATACAAGTTAATTTATTACTCTCGTTAGGAAGTATGGAAATGACATTACGATATATGTACATACATATGCTTGTATTTGTGTAAGATGAAGATTTATTAGTTTCATTTCATTTTCCGTTTCTCTTTCAAACCTCAAAAGTCCCCCTAGCATATGTACTACTAAATTATTTTTAAAATTTTCTATAAGAGGGCATGTGTTTTTCTTGGCGTCCTGATAAACTTTCTTCCGGGGATAATTCATTCAGTTTTTCTATAAATTAAAATTTCTACATCTAGAGTTTCTCAATACATCCATCGATTTTGATGTATATGTTGATTTTTGTTGTCAAAAATTTCAACAAATACAAAAAATTCGAATGAGATAATGTTTTGCACAAGAAAAGGAGTTAATATAATTATGTTAAGCCTTGTTTAAGCAATGCTTTAAATGCATTATTCAATATGTAGATATCTGCACATTTCCGCAAAAGAAAATTTTTCGTGGTCCATTAATACGAAGCTATTCTTACATTTTTCTTTTCCTTTGAGTCTGTTATGGCATTTAAAATTATTTTTTACTTCTTACTTCATTGTTAATCTATTGAAAAAATGATTATTCACAGTGTTTTGAGCATAAAAAAAATATTTTTCTTAGGGAATTTATTTTATTAGAACGTTTTAATGAATAAACTGAACTCGTAGAAGTCAGTTAACTCCTTTTTCAGAGTGTTCAAAATCCGTTTAGTTTTCAGATACAATTAATTTTACTAGAAATTTTTTTCATATTAAAAATTTGCAACAGTAATTCTAAAAAATAAACATTGTTATAAAAATTTTATTTACTGTAAAATAGGATGTATAACGTTCCCTTTCAACACAAAAATAAGATTGAAATTTACGAGAGCGCGTTATGCACTGGATATAAAAATGAGAATTTAAAAAAAAGAGGTGCATAGAAAAATATTAGACTTTTATATACTATAAAATCCGGTCTATAACGAGCACTTTTGCACAAAAAATAAGATTGAAATTTACGAGAGCGCGTTATGCACTGGATATAAAAATGAGAATTTAAAAAAAAAAGGTGCATAGAAAAATATTAGACTTTTATATACTATAAAATCCGGTCTATACCGAGCACTTTTGCACAAAAAATAAGATTGAAATTTACGAGAGCGCGTTATACACTGGATATAAAAATGAGAATTAAAAAAAAAAGGTGCATAGAAAAATATTAGACTTTTATATACCATAAAATCCGGTCTATAACGAGCACTTTTGTACAAAAAATAAGATTGAAATTTACGAGAGCGCGTTATGCACTGGATATAAAAATAATAGCTTCAAAAATAAAATAAAAAATAAATAAAAACGTTAGACTTTCTACATAGATCGAAAGACTGTTTATTTTAAAGAAATGAATTTAAAGTGTTGTAGTTCTAGAAATGTACTATTTTTTCAAAATCATGGTATTATACCTTGAATAAAGGACTTCAAAACATAACATTGCTTAAGTACATTCCAGGTTTCTTCGTAAAAAAGGGGGTGGGCGTTATACAGTGTATATACCTAAAAATTAAAAAATGCATTTTGAATGTACAGGTGCGCGTTGTACGCTGGATTTTACGGTATATAATTTAGGAAAAAATTAGACAAGAGTTAAAATGAAAAAAATTCTCTACACAATAGTCTTGCAGAGAAATTGGTTTTTGAGACAGTACAATCGGAACTCGATTCCACGAAAGAATATTCCATGATTGTGCTCCGATCGCATTGATTATTAAACTGAGATCCCATGAAGGTTTTAAAAATGTGGTGTCTAGAGTAAATATTATTTTCGACAACTAATGTTACTTCAGAAATGATCAAGTCTGGGAATAATAATAAACCTTGCTACCTTAATATAATGTTTATTTTACAATTTTTGTGTTCATTTTGAAGAACCTGTTCATATCTTCCTTTCATCTTTTGTTTACCAGCAAATGCTTATATTTTGAATTTATTTTTCATTCTATAAGAAACATTTACCTTACAATCACTCCATTTCCTGCCCTATCTACGAGCTGAGGCAATAGTCCCATTATCTTCCGCCCAAGGTACACTTTTCTCCTATCTGCAAAGTTCATTGCTCAATTCAAAAAGGCTTCAAATTTCCCTTCCATGACCGGTGCCAATCCATTTTCACGATTCCCCCCTGTGACCAGGGATGGAACGGCATCCCTCATTAAAGTCCCCCTGGACATTCTTGAGGGAGAGATGCAGTGGCGTGATGCAAGTCGTTGTGGTGCAACCTCGTCATCTTTCATTGCAGAAGAGCTGTTGGTCAGTGCAACTGGTGCGAAGATCACGGAAAAGGCCCCTTGATTAAATCTTCACGCGACTCTGGGGCTTGGTTTCGATGGAGCCGCCCCGGTGCGTGCAGGGCGACTCTGGAAGGGGAGGGAGAAATTTTCGAAAATGCAATGCGGGTCCATGCTTTGCGTGTTCGTGGTCAGGTGGGAGTACGTGAGGGCTTAAGCAGAAGGGAATTCGTAACCTCAAAGGCGTGATGATTTGTTTCCAGATCAAACTGGAGTCGTGTACGGGCTTCAACGTTTTCTTTGAATTTTTTTTTTTTTTTACTCCGGCTTTTCATCTGTATTTTCAACAGATCATTCTGAGTGACTCGATGAAAAAGTTATTTATGTTCGGCGGAATTGACTCGCTTTATATGTTTGTTAATGTCATTAGTGTCATCGCGGTGTTGTTGGTTTGCACGAGAAAACGGTTTAGGTTAGTTAAAGCTTTTCAATTAAATTAAGATCGTGAAATGTAAATGTAATCCCACACACAATTATATTATTAGTTCTTAATTAGTTTTAAGTACAGTGTGTGTGTTTTGGAAACTGAAATTAATTTTTTACTCCGTATAGCCTCAACATTTTAAGAGCATAATCGTATGTTTATAATCTATTGTTCGGCTGTTTGAAATTACTTTAACACACATCCATGTAGTGGGAGTCTGTGTTCCTTTTTAAATCGTACTAAGTTTCAGACTCTTAATATGGTGCGATCATGGACGTCTTTAGATTTCTTGAGGCCCTGGGCCCATACACAAGTAGGCCCAGGGCTAGTTCTAAGAGGGCCCTGTATCAAAAATTCCTTGGGGGTTCTTGTTAGGGGTTCACTAATATCTTACGATTTCTTGCTTACACATGTTGGGGCCCCGTGTCATTGATACAGTTGATACGGTGGTTACTACGCCCCTGTCCTTGAATCCTGCACAAATGTAGACCCTACATATGACTCTTAAATTACAGTACATAGCATACTTTGTCAAATACTCGTATAAACAATAACCCGAAACAAATAAATGTACATGACTTATAATCGCACAAACGGATCGACCGCCACCTTTTGACTGAAGGAGTAATGATGGTGTATGGTGGTAGGACTAGGCATATACATGGACGATGGTCCTCATATGTAGCCATTTGACATATCGTCCGAAATTCCCAGTTTTTCGGAGGATACAACCGATAAAAACATTTGACCGTCGAAATTTTTCGAATCCTCTTGTTAAGGCTGAGTCGAGGACGATACGAGGTCCTCATTGATTGCGAGGCCCTGGGCCCATGCCTTAAGACGTCCCTGGATATGGTAGGATGTGGAAATTTAGATAAAAATCTAGAAATTTAAATACATCAAATACAGGCTTTAATTTATATTAATAATCAGTCCCCATTTTAGCGTTTTCCGAACGTTACCTAAAATAAATAAAAGAAAAATAATTTTTGTATAATATAGATCAGGGGTCAGCAAACTGCGGTTCGTAACCCGCGTATAGCTTTTTGTATAAATGGTTGCGGCTTTTCGGACTTCTACCTCTAATATTAAAAAAAAATAATAGTATGCTAAAGCGTTATTGTTTCCCCCTCTCTCCTTTTCTTTATGATCTACTGAAAAATTTACCTGCATTAGCATATACATTTGAAACATTTGATTGGCTTAAAACAGTTACTTGTTTTTTGAGAATCAGAGAATGCATTAGAATTTGTTAAAAAATAGTCACAAAGTCCATTTTATTGGTTAAAATGCCTCCATGGAGAAACACCCCTTTAAATAATTTTCAGGGATGCTTACTTATCTTCAAAAATGAGTTCGGGAATAATCAATGGACAAGATACACTTAAGTCCCAACAGAAGTGGCAAAAATACATTTCGTATTTTATAACATGCTTAAATGCAGTTTTGAAATGACTTTTATATGCATGAAAACCTTGGTCAATTTTTAATCAACAGTGCACAATAAAAATTCTAGAATTAAGCATTAGTGGTATTATTGACACAGAAGTAATTTTTACGAAATTTGAAAGTTCCCAAAGTTATGATATTTTAACAGCGATTGTTCTTTTATTGAGCCCCAGAAATGGATATATCTTCACAATAGCTCTTATTTTTTTTAAAATAAGGCGAAATGTCACTTTGTGTAAGAATATTCTAAAAAAAATACTTATTGCAGAGCGTGACAGTTTTAATCGTAACCATACTACCTTTGCCCCCTTTTTCAGTATGCTTATAAATGCCCCTTTGATACTATAGTTATATTGTTTCACTTACTACTTGGCTCTTTTCTGTTCTAAGTTTGCCAATCCTGTTATAGATTAATATTTTAAGTACAATCATATAAATTATTATATTAGCAGCGTAATCCAATAATTTGCTTGTTCTTTGAGTTAGAATCGAAAGCAGATAATTTAGAATTACGAATGTTATTTATCTTCTGTGGAATGAGAGGTTGAATTTTTTACCATAAAAGATTGCCCCTTGAAGAACGGGATTGGTTGTAACATCAACAAATAAAGTTTTCTTCCTCCTAATTGGTTTTTGATTACCCTTCAGTACGTCAGTACTCGTTAACATCCGACCAACATTGGCCAGTTTCTTTGTTTTGAAGGTCTTCTTTCATTCACATTAAGAAATTCTCTTTCGGTACTTTCGCTGGTGAAAGCAAAAATTTTCTTTTTTAAACCATAAATCCTTTTATAAACATAATTATTTTCTCTCTCTCAAAAAAGAATTGATTTCTACTTGTTGCTTAAAACTATCACAAAAGATAGTTTAAATAGTTTTTAAAAACATATACAGTCGACTCTCGATAATTCGAAGTTCGAGGGACCAATGAAAAACTTCGAATTATCAAGAGTAGAAAAAATTTCCCAAAATACACAAAGAGAAATTTTTTCTTAGACATTTAAATTTGAAATTATGTAATAAAACAACAATTGTACATATGTATGAAATTATTTTAAAGTATTTTTAAAACAATATACATATCATACAGAAATTGACACATTTATATATTAAAAACAATTATTAAAATAATACATACTGTACATGATTAATCTTTTTTTTTTTTTGATGAAAAATCTGTTCTAATTTTTTATTGGCATTTAATCTAACTCTGCCAATAGATTTTTTTAGAGTAAATGAAGCTTGAAAAACGTGCGTGTCAACATGATTTTGAAAGAAAAATTCGCGTTTTGTTTAGTAAAACTTGAGCTTCTGTCAGAGTTATCGGAATCTACTCCTCCAGTTCGTCTTCATCACTTTTTGTGTTATTGTGGTCCAAAGTCAAAATTTTAGCTTTTTCAGCGGAGACACAACAAAACTTGTAAGCTACAACCTGTTTCCTACAGGACTATACATGATAATAAGTATTCGCATTGTCGAGAGTTTTACAAGATAACTTCGAATTATTTTGTATTGTAGTCTGGCCAGATACAGATTTTACTTCGAAATATTGAGTGTACCAAAACGTATTGTTCTATTTCGAAATATCAAGAGTTTTTCTAGGGACCAAGCATATACTTCGAATTAGCGAAAGTTTCGTATTATCAAAAGTTTGAATTAGCGAGAGTCGACTGTATTAGGATGTTATTTAGTTTAGTTATTTGAGGGAGAAAGAACGTTAGTGAGATAACGTATTAAATTATCTTTATGAATAACTTTTGGTTATTTATAAAGATATAAGACAGGGATTTTCAACCACTGTGCCACCAATTTTTTTGTTAATATTAATTATGCTCTGAGGGGGAAAAAATAAAATCCGGAACTTAATCATTTGGTCATTTTTTAGAAATGAACTAAGAATATTCGTGGTAATCTTTTGTGGATAAATGGAAGTGAATTACAGATAAGTAAAATTCTCGTAAACTTATTTTATTGTTAGTGTGCCATCAATTTTTGAAATTGTTAAAAGTGTACTGCAACAACAAAAGGTTGATAATCACTGTTATAAGTATACTTAACAATGAGATGCTTCTTCACTTTTCAATATTTTTTGCATTTTTTGGAATATTTTTCATAAATTAGAAATAGGCTATCGTACACACAAAAATGCCAATATATGAAATGTCATGTCGAACAATTTTTAAGTTAAAATCTGAAATAAATTGAAAGATAACTTTAATTTTAATAACATTTCTATTAAATATACTACACAGCTATAAATTTTAATTTAAACACATAATTTTCTTTTTAGGCAATAAATATTGTTCTTTTTTTAAGTTTTTAAATCTTTTATTTAAAATATTTTAGAGTATTTGGATTTTTTTTAACAGACTAGAGATATAAATTAGCGAGCAGAATCAGTCGCAGTGGAAAAAAATGCCAAATAAATAAATTTTGAAAAAGTAATAAAATTTAAAACTTTATTCCACGTATTTTGTTATTGGGGTACAAGCTATACAACATTGTGATTTTTTAAGAATATTTTAAATAATAAAATTGCTTTTGTGCTGCTAGATAAGAGCTCCGAGCACACAATTTTTGACAAAAAAATTATTGCTCCAAAAGCCTTTATCCAATGAATCCCTTAAACTTTCGAAATTTTTATTGATTAATATTTAAAATATTACAAATAATTCAATGATTCTACTATATTTCAATTACATTCATCTCCATCTACATGAATTTTTTTATTTGCCTTCTGGATGCTTTTTGCTTGAAAGTCACAAAAATTGAAAATTTGTTTTTGTACTGCACAAGAAAAATTACTCACAAAACTCAGGATTATTTCGAGAATTTATTTTAAAAAATTTACATTTGCAAAAAAAATTATTAAAAAAAAAATGATACATTTTTCTAAAAAAATTCATTGAAAGTAAAATAAAGTTTTTTTTTTTCTTTTTCCATTCAAAAACTATATGTTTATTTTTCTGTTAGGTTCTGAAATAAGATTACAAATTACACAAAATCATATTTAATTTTAAATCAGTCAAGGAGCATTTTAAACATATTTTGCACAAATAAAAACGGAAAATGTTGTTATTTAAGGAAAAATACCCTTTTTTTTTTTGCATTTTTAATCCTTTTAAAACTTTAGATTCGTTTATAATTGTTTCTCATCATCGTTAAGTTCATGACACAGTCACATGAAATAAATATTTTTTTATTAATTAGCGAGATTTGTGGTACAGAGGTTTAACAGGATATTTTTTTTTTAAACAATATATATCTTTACGAAAGAAAATGCAAATGCAAAAGAAAAGAAATTTTTTTCAATGTGACTTATGTTACTTCAGTTCAACTGGGCATTAGAAAAGAAGCTATTTTCATCAGAAGATTCTGGAAAAAGAATGCCTTTTTCTTATATTTAAATGCAACATCATATGCATATTATATATTTCAAGAGTTTTAAAGAATGTTTAAGAAAATCTGCATTTTATAAAATAAATAATAATAAATTCTTATCACTCCTTATATATCTTGTTTTTCGATTGCATTTCGAATTATAGATTCGATTTCATTTTTGTCATTTTAATCGAACGATAAGGGGAATTTCTGAACTTTTTTGTTGTTGTCCAATATTCAATAACCCAAAACTTGTGTTGGTATAGTTTTGAACTAACTGATTTATTCATTTGTGCTTCAAAGCAATTTCAAATAAGTTCTTTCAATGGAACAGTGTAGAGTTGATATAAAATAATGTTACGATTTTCTAAGAAATTCAAGAAATACTTATGAAATGACTATATGTTTAAACTACTAATCCAGATTTTGACATCTGATATTTTAAGCATTTATCATTCAATATTTGTTAACTGATGGACTTATTTCAAAACTCCACGTACCTATAATTCGTTCTATTTTTTTCATACCCGAAAAGCAGATTTTATTTCACTCATGTTTTTAGAGAATAAAGCAGCGGAGTTCAAACAATTTATATTAAACTCAAAGACCAAACGGATAAAAAAAGAAAAAGGGGGGGGGGATGTGCTTTTTACGAAATTGTTACCAGGCAAAATAAACAGTGCTCGTTTTAGTCTTGTTTGGATAAACGATTTACCTCTAACAACGGCCTCTGGAAAAAGCCCCTCCGGAACAATGAGGAACATGTTCATTCCTGGAACAATTGTTCTCCATTTGTTCCTGTTTCTTTCGCATTCGTGCTCGATCTACCAAGAAGGAGCAAGACTCTAATCGGAAACAAAACAGGAAAATAAGAAATCCAGTTTAGTATTTCAAAAAACAAAAACACTTAATGCGGAGGGAAATGGGAAAGAAAAAAGGGGGGACGAGAATCTCCGGCAGAGAGAAAACAATTTTCTGGAAAATAATATTTGTCGAAGCGTCTGGTCTTGCCACCTGATCGATAGCATTTTGATGAATGGAGATATTTGACGAAGAAAAGGTAAAGAAAGGACAAAGGGGCAGAAACAAATTGCCCGGGCAGAAAAAACGTAATGGATGATCCTCTGCGACGACAGATGGTGATGTTGTTTGAGACTTTCCTATTAATGAAGAGGATCGCAAGACCGGCTTTTATTTCACTGAATTTTCAACTATTTCAATGGAGATAAAAGGATTACATCGATGGTGGCCTATCAATAGGAACTGAATCGATATGCAAATAATGCAAACTATTTCAATCGTGACATGGTCAATGCTTTTGGTTTCATTGAACTGAAGCAAGAGACGACAATTATGAGATTGCTGATGTTTAGTACTTCTGTGAGTCTTATCCTTAATCAAATAAAAAATTGTATGTATAGAGAATCGAGATATAATTTTAACCTAAGGGATTTAAAAGGATCTGCAAACACACACACACAAAAGTTCAAACACAAATAAGTGTGAAAGGTTTTTAAGTGTTTTATTCGAATACTACATACAATACTACTAAGCAAATACATTACACTGAAACATACTCACAGTTAATACCACCGAATAGAACAGCATTCACGGTTTTAAAGTTCCATAAAAACAATAAGTTAATTTCAACATATCTATCTTCATTTAGAGATTCAAATAATATATCTGACAGATACAGACAAACATTGACTTGATATTTGATAAAAATCGAAATGTGTAGGCAGAAAAAACTGTTACAAACACTTGAATGTATAAACAATGCAAGCAGAAAAAAAACTGTTGCTAGATATTTGAATGTCACTCTGTTCAAATAAACAGATGAAATAAATACAGTAAAATAAGTTCACAGATTTAAAAAAAAATTCAGATTAAGCCACGGGACAAATATATTTACATACATAATTTTAAAAAGTACTGAAACACATTGAATTATCTTGAATTGAGAGTTCACAATCCAATAACTTCCAACAATTGGCAAAAATACTCAAATCTAGCTTAAATACTTTGAGCAGGCAAGATATATATAAACAGAAACAGAATTAAAATAGGAGTAATATAGAGTATTTCACTTCGTACATGTTCTCTAAATTATATTGCCCACTATATACTAGTCACAATATGTGAAATTGCATTATGATTCTTTTATATTAGTGACTAATTTACAAGATTTGTAGATGACCTTTACTGTTTATTAATAGGTTCAATGTAGCATGAATGCAACTCAATTGAACATAAATAATTCTTTAAATTTGTAAGGAATTTATATTCCTTCTTCCCTCTTACCCGGCTAAATGTGTGGGAGGCACTAATTGATCGGCCGACATGATTCACTACTATTATTTATTTGTCACAATATTCAACACAGACACAATAATAATCAAAGTAAGATAAATTTGATCAACTAGAGGACTAAGGTGGTAATATATACAAGATAGTGTGGGGATAATATATACGCTCATTCAAATATATTCTTACGATTACTTATACAAAACTTGTTTTAAGAAGCGCACTCATAGTTTAACTCTCTAACTTCTATTTGAAATAAGAGCACAGTCCCTGAACTCTTGCAATCCTTTCAACTTTAAGATGTAGCTTTAAATACTTCTCCAATAGTTGACTTGAGCATTTCTTCGAGATTCCAACTTCACGCGTCGTACACTGTTTACGTATACGTATTACTGTCAATATGTTTGCTTCTCATCTATTCACTTCACATCCAAGATGCCCTCACTTCACTAACTCTCAAAACTCGCGAATACAGAATATATATATATTAAACTTAATTTGCATAATCCCGTTTTCCTATCCTCGGAGAAAGTTGGTTGAAAGAATACTGGCCCTAAAGGAATCCCCAAGGAGTTTGTGAAAGGACGCGTATAGATCCGTCACAAATTCTTGTGGATTAACTAGCCATCACGTATTTCTGATTGATAGTGGTTTCAGCACAGTTGCCATTATGTTTATATAACAATTTAAAAGTATTTAACCTTTACACATAACCAATTCCAACAATTCTCGCTAAAAACAATCACTCATCACCATTCTTTTTTGCTTGATAGGGAAGCAATCTCCTCCTCATTGGCTGTCCTAAGTTCAGTATTATAAGATCTGACTCTGATTTCTCATCAGAAGTTCTAATGCACCACAAATGTAGCTAAATGGAATATGGTAGAATTTTCTAGTCCAGGGGAATGAGCAAATAGTGGCCCACCAAGACAGTCAGAATATAAAATACAGTAGAACGTCGTTTATCCGAACGTTTATTATCCGGAGCGTCAAATATCCGGACCAAAGTTCGGATACGTTTTCAAACAGTGCAATGCTCAACAGTTGTTTCGCGTGAAGCCAAAAGTGACGGGAAAACCAAGATGAGGAATATTTGGGGAATTTCAGTTGTGTGATTTGGTAAATATCTGCGCGGAATATTAGGTCAGTTTGTTTCCAAGCGAGGGGGTGTATACGTGCTCTTTTGTTGAGTTTTATGGATGTAGAAACCTGGATGATATGCGATGCAGAAGACTGTGGATTTCAAATGCTAAATGGTGACGAGTTTGTGGCTTCCGTGTAAGAATCCGACTGTCGACGGTGAAACGGTTGAAGACTAGGACAACAACAATGAAATCAGCAAGGGTCCATCAAATGCTGAAGCGTTTTCTGCATTAGAGACAGCTATAGAGTGGTACGAACAACAATCAGCGTGCTGTCCTGCTCAACTTTTGCTGCTGGAGAGAATCAAAGACCTTGCAGCGAAAAAACGAAGGTGTACAATGATACAGCGAAAAATAAGCGATTATTTTCCACAATAAAGGTAAAATTGCATCTATTTCGCTTTTTCTTCAAGCACGTTTCCCGCATGAGATGATTTTCTATGTTCGTGTAGTGTCCGATTTTATATACTGCACGGATTGCATTCGGTTTTCGGTTATCCGAACAATCGCGTATCCGAATGGTGTCCGGTCCCAATTGAGTCGGATAAACGATGTATAGATGCAAGTTGGATAATATTAACTTCCAAGGCGGTGATGAGAGTTTCAACAGGCTCACTCGCACTAAATAAAAAAAAATGTAGAAAAATGTGTCAGGGTATTTTAAACCTATTTTAAGATTAATGAAAAATATAAAACTGCCACTATTTTATTTAACTTATATGTATCAATTTTTTGGTACAACTTATGCATTTTCTAAGATGGATATTTAACCAATGAATGCAATCCTTTTAAAAGGAGGCGCATCTCCGGTATTCTCCGATTCCACTATGTGTCCCTCAAGCCAAAACAAGTCACTACTGTTGCTAATTATTTTGTCAAAGAGAAACCAATCATCATGTATTTCCATTTGATAGAGGTTCCAACTCAGGCGTCGTTCTTATCATCACACTCCTAGAATAACTTTATTGTAATGAATCTTAATTTTGTAAAAACTCCTTCAATTCTAGCTGAAAAATACCGTATTTACTCGAATCTAAGCCGCCATGGATTCTAAGTGCACCCCCAATGCTCTACACATTTTTGGGGGAAAAGAAAAAATTTTGTGCAAAATGTTCATCGATAAGAAATTTTAAAAAAAATAGTGAGAAATTGTAAGAAGTTAACAATTAATTTATTTTACCAGTATTAAAAACTTTCAAATACATACAGGAATGTATAATTACTCTTACGGTCAGTACCATGTTTCGAAAATGATTCGTCACTACCATTAGCACAGCTCACCTCCGAATTCAGAATGGGTGCCGGCGTCGCCATTTTCCCACACGATGTTGTCTTCAGTGCCTTTCCATGCATTTGTTGTTCAACATTTTTTTTTAAAAAAGAAAATGCATTATAAAAGCATGTAAACCTGCGTTTCTCAAACTATGGGCTGCACCCCTCCCCTAGAGGGGGTGATAGCTTTACGAGGGGGCGCGAGCATATAAAATTCGAAAACAAAAGATTATTTTTAAAAAATTATTAATTTACAAAAAACAAACTAACAAAATATATTGTAGCATAATAAAAAATAAAATACATATTTACACTGATAAAATACACTTATAAATGTATCAGTACTGTACAATGTATTTTATAATAAACTAACAATACTTAATTAAGAACAAGTTTGATAATTATCAGTGTCTCCATGGGCTTGTATTAATACTTATCCTGATAATTTGTAAGGTTTATAATAAATCCCTTAACTGCCGATTTGCTCCCCAATGATACCGTTTTCCACGTAGATATACGTATGTGATGGTTTGGGGGGGGGGGGGGGAATAAATAAGCACACAAAAAAATCCTCTGAAATAAGGTCCTTTTATTGCATTCAAAAGCATTCGGGATAATTTTGTGGATAGCAGTGCCATGAAAAGATCGTACTTCGGAAAAACGTATATATACGTCTAGAAAATTAATGCTTTGGTAGAGTGAGATGTCTCTATATGCCGATGGAACTTAAGAGGTTAGTGTCGTATAGTAGCTTTTGCGTTAAAGTATAGTATTATTGAATTAAATACATGTTGTATAGAGGGGAGCGCGATGAAAATTATGATTGAATATTGGGTCGCGAATATTGAAAGTTTGAGTAGCACTGATGTAAACAAATTATTAAAGGCTGTTGAACATTTTCAAAAAAAAAATTATATCATTTTGGTTACGTCATCGACATACATTTGTTATATCCGTGTCAAATTTTCAGTGGTTGCTGCTCTGTTTCCGTTTTTTTCTGCATATAAAATTGCCGCCCTTTTAATATTTGCGTCATAGATGCTATTACCGATATCTTTGTTTTAAGTGATTAAAAGAAAGCGCGTATAAAAAAAAATTCATAAATACGAGCAAACAACGATGTTTAGAATAGACTGCTGAATGGGATAAGTCATATATGCAAGTGAACATAATGGATGGCAATATTTTTTTTCTTTTGAAAGGGGTGGAGACTCAATTTCTTCCATGCAACAAATGTTTTGCCTTCGATTCTAAGCCGCACCCGATTTTCAATAGCATTAACACTGGAAAAATAGCGCGGCTTATATTCGAGTATATACGATAGCTAAGAAATCATTTGATTTGCTGTTCAACTCTTGAGAGTTCCGAATAAATATTTAACGCATGAAATATAAATATGTTTGAATAGAGTTAACGGTTCTCTTGTATTCATGTTAATTGAACGCAAGCTCTTGAGAAAGGCAGCAGATGTTTCTTTCAGTGACTTTTATCTCATCCACATTCTCCGGGCACTTTACAAATCAGTAGTTTCTAGTTTCGTATTTCACTCTGAAATTCTTGTTCGGGTTCTCCTCTTCACCGAGTTAATTTCTCTCTTTTTTGGGAACAAACACACCTTTCTCGTTCTGTTTCAGATAATTCTTTGACGTTTCTGCAAGAAAACAAAACATTAAAAATGATTTTCTGTCAAATGCAATTCTTTCTTCTTCCAGTATTAAAGAATACGATTTACAACGATTATTTAGACACTGTGAAGTACTATAATATATTAATATGTTTAAATTTCACTGTATAAAAATTTCTCTTATTGCTCGATTCTGTTTAAACGTTTTTCCCCCCTCTACTTCAGCTATTTTCTCTACTTTTTTTCCTTAAATTATAATGCAGAATAACATTTAAGTAAAAATCTGCATACTTTTTAAGTTTAATGTAATTAATCTCTATAACACATGACAAAATAAATTTTTCAAAATATACACCTAAAAATAATCCGTAAAAAGTCAATATGCAGAAAATTTGAACAGAATTGTTAGTATTATTATATTTAACATAATTTATGAATTATTATTTCGTAAAATCGTTTACTTCACTTTACATTCAGGAACAATGCAA
Organism: Trichonephila clavata; assembly: GCA_019973975.1. NCBI lineage: Eukaryota > Metazoa > Arthropoda > Arachnida > Araneae > Nephilidae > Trichonephila > Trichonephila clavata. The sequence goes on from BMAO01024221.1 coordinate 121,567, forward strand.
GAAATGATATAATTTCCAATAAATGTAGATATATATCAACAAGAGTTAACTATGTAACCCTCTTGTACATTTATTATGATTCAACCAATGAAGAAAAAACAAATGTCTGTAAATGACAAGTAATACAAAAAGCACCACATATTGCATTGTGCATAAATCATTATTATTCAATAACTCATTTGCTAATGTTTTGCATATATTAATAAAGTGATTATATTTATAATTATATGTGTCGTATACTTCAATTATTTCACATATCTAGGTGTTTCTTGAAACAATTGACCAAAGCGCTTAAAATAGTATGTAGTAAATTAATTGTTTCCTTCTTTACTTAATTCTAAGGAAGAATAAAGTGTTCTTTAAATTAACCAATCATAGATCGTTAAGGAGAAAAGTAAACAATTTGTCTCAAAATAAGTTTGTTGTATGATAAATTAATGGATGATAAACTGTTAAGGAATCTCTAAGTACATTTCATATAACGAATAGATTGTTTGATTAAAAAAACATAATATAAAACATTATACAAAAAAACATATATAATAAATACAATATTATACAGAAAAAAACATATATATATATATATTTCCTACATTAATTTAACAATAATAAAAGAAACGAAATAGAGATAAAGGGTAGTATATATTTAAGTATTTGCAATTATATATAGTGTTAATTATTTCTGCTGGCAAAAACATATAAGCTATTTAAAAAATATAACAAAAATGTTATCCAAAACGCAAAGCATTTATAATACTTTAACTACCTGGCAACCATTATTAAGAGGACACAGTACGATTCAATTGACAAAAGTCGGTCAAAAAATCTAATTTAATTTTTTTAGCTTAAATTATTCTTTATATACTTTTCTATAACCTGACAAAATTTGAAAGCTCTAAATTTAAGAAACACAGAATTATGATAGCTTTTGCGTTCGTTTTTATTCACATCCATATGGTAAATCAAAACGTTAAACTTACTTATCTCGGAAAGATAAAATATTTAGTTTGACTTCATTTAAATTGCTAAGGCTTTTTTTCTATTGGGCCTAATGCTTTAAATTTTTTTTTACCTATTGCTAATAGTACATGTAACAAAAGTTGGTATGCATTTTTGAATCAAAGCAATATTTATTTTTCAAAAATAATTGAACTCAGAATTTGTACATTTTTGAGGAATTTTCAATAAGCATTCATAAAAAGAAGTATTGTATAAATACCAATTATGTTATCGTAAAACCCATACCAACTTATGTTATGCATAGTGTGACGTACTTGTAAATCAAATTTCATGCGTGAATGTAAACTTTTGTAGGATGAGTAGCATTTTAAAATCACTTCACAAACTCTTTCCTTAAAAAATTAAATGAGCACAAAATCTCATACACAAATAGGAAGCAACCAAACAAATTTTTGAAAATCCTTAAATTAAAATTTTTTGCTTAAATAGTACCATGTCCCCTTAAATAAAATAATTAGTAACTTTATGTACTTTAATTTATTTGGTTAGGTAATTCAAGAAATACCTAAAGCCATGATAGCCTAGTGGTCAAGGTAACGGACTCGTGGCCGGCGTGTCATGAGTCCGAGCCTAGTACCGCTGAAGAACCCGCGTGTACAGGGGCGATGCATGTTACATCTGTCGAAGCTTAAATGTCATCCCTATGGTGTTGAAGTTAGGAGAGAGATATGTGCCAGCTCAGGTAGCTGAAGCCTTGAGTATAGCTGAACAATGCGACGTTAATATTCACTCACTTACTCAAGAAATACCTAGTTATATTTCTTTTTGTTAACTTGGTATTAGTTTCACACTTAAATGGAAACATATGAGTTAAAATATCAATAGTTTAATATGCTTTTAATTTTATTTACATTCCTTATACTTTATAAGTACTTTTTGTCCGTGAAAATAGTCGTGGGATTTTTTGGGATGTATGTGGGATTTTTGTATAGTCTTTAAATTCCATTTTTAGCAGGTGTCAAAACTAAAGAAAACTGTAAAAGTGCCTTTTGCGCTTCTTTATCAGATTTCTACCTTTAAATGGCAGAAACTGACATCACAACAATAGGAACAAAGGGGTGAGGATAGTTTTCACTGAATACAAAAGAACTGCAGGTGAAGGAGGGCCTCTCAACTCTTCTTAACTTTCTATTGTAAGGTTTTGTCCTTTTTTTCCCATGCTCTTAGACGGGTAAACTTTACCATAAATATTTTCAGAGTGTGAAATAGCACTTTGCTTCACATTTGATTTTTGAATCTCCATGACAAATATATTTTATACCGAATGATTGCAAACTATATATGCATAATGACAATCAAAATTTATCATGTTATCTAAAAAGGCTTTCCTCCCTTTATTTATGCACAGTTTAAAATGTTCAAATTGGTTTGGAAAGACTAATTTGTCATTCTACGATCAAAGCTATTATATAAAATTTTAAAGAAATAACGTCAATTAGCATACAATTTGAAATAACTATCTATTTTTTAAAATGTATTCGTATGTTTTTTGTATAAGTTCTTATGATCCCTGATTGTGTTTGGTTTAAGAAAACCGAAAAGTTTACACAATTCATTTTATAAAAATTAGATCAAAATACATTTAGAAAGGGGAAAAATTTTATGAATCTTATTGCAAAAATAAATAAAATCTGAAGAATTTGTTAATGTTATATATTAATATATAAATGTAAATTTGTCTACCTTGTGGCATTTGCCGCTATAATGACTTTGTTTTTATTTTATATTAGTATAAAAAATGTAAAAGAAAATGGAAAGATTTCTTTATTAAACCCTAGAAAAAGTACACAATAGCGTATTACTGACTGACCTCATAATTTTGAACCTTTATGTTGTGCTACAGACATACCTTTAAACTGGATATTTTCCTTTTATTAAAAAATTAAACAGCAAAAAATGCTGAACTGTATATTTTTCACAGAGATGAAATGCTGCATGTGTATGTGCCGTGTAGTTCCATAAATTTATTTGAAACTCCTTTTTAAAAAAAAATATCTTACTCTGTAACAACAATAAATTACAATTTATAATAAAATACATTTAATCAAAGTATATTTCGAAGGCACTTATCGAGTGTTTGAATATGAGCTAGCATATAGACCCTGCATAAGGGTAAGATTACGGAATATTTGTATACCAATATAGAAGATGTCTGTGGAAATATCCAAATTCTGTATTACGAATCAAGACATTCTAAAAATTAGGTATAATATTAATGTATGCCATTTTATTTTTCTAAAAAAATAGTCATTAATAAAGCATTTATGTGCCAAGTAAGCTCACGTGGCATCGCATTGGCGCTAAGTATGCCAATATTGGCGACCTCCCAACAACGATTGCGTGTGAACCACATTATTTATCATAAAATATTTAACTAACAGAATATTATAGATAATTATATTGTAAAATCATTTAATGCACATATATCCAAAGAACATAATTCAGATACTTTACATCCTGGTTTTTCTAACGTAAAACTAGAATTATTTTTCATTAGATATTTAAGTGTAGTCACATAAAGAATCTATTTTCTAACCATTTCAATCGTAACTTAAAGAAACAACAACAACAAAAAAAGAAGAAGAAAGAAAAGAAATACATGTGTACCTCGAGCATGCACATGCCGTTGTAATGACATATCGAAGGAATATATTGTACTGTGTAAACTTCAATTTTCATAGTGTTTTTATTGTATAAAGGAGCAAAATTGGTTTCGTGAGTAGGAATCGTTTCATGGTAGAGTCGTTCCAAGACGAGGCTGCTGTAATTGGCTCATTCCGTTTCCATTTTCTTTTCACTAATATAAAAATAAGCAGAGAAACACACACTTACGAGAAACACTGCACTTGTTTCTAAAATTGCAATGAAAAAATCTACTGGAAAATCTATATGCGAATCTATTTCTCGAATAAATTATTTCGAAACATAAGAATATTGCGCACGTACTTTTCAGATCCCTTCGTAAGAAAGGGGCGAATATAGGTACCTTAAATTGAATAGTGAGCGTCATTCGGCGAATATAGGTACCTTAAATTGAAAATTTCAGCTTGAAAGCGTAGGTACGCGTTATACGCCGTATTTTACGGTAGCTTGTCCCATTTTCTATACCAGTCTCAACATGTGGCCGCATTTAGCTTGGTGGCCTTTTCCGCATGGTCTGGTCATGGCCATTGCACTAAGAAATTCAGTTATTTAAGAACAATGTACCAAAATTTTAGCTCGAATTTCTATCAATGAAGCAATTAAATATCAATTTGTTTTGATAGTAGAATGTAAACAAGATGAAAGGAAATCAAAATTACGCCATAACTATCTAACATTAAAATGAATAATTTTTTGTGTGATTTTGATGTTAATATAATATAAAAATAAAAACCTAAAATAAGAGTTTTGACATTTAATTAATTTTGATTTGTCCAATGTTGCTTTGCTCTTAGTGTTTTTTTTCCCATTATCCTCATGTTGCGGCCTGCGTGAAATACCTGTCATATGAATATGGCCTGGTGGGGGGAAAAAGTTGAGTACCCATGGTCCATACACAGCCATCATGTAGCATAGCCAGAGAGAAATGTATTATAATAATTTCAGGAACAGAAAAAAATGATAAATCAAAATATACGAGGATAGTTCTACAAATATACTAATTTTTTCTAAAATTTGGAATAATTCCTTGAATAAATTATTTCAAAACATAATAACGTTGCGCTTGTGCATTTGAGGTCCCTTCGTAAGAAAGGGGATGCGCGTTCTGTGGCGAATAGACCTAAAAATTGCACCTTGAAAGAGTGGGTGCGTGTTACACGAGCGCACGAGGACAGTTTCTCAGAGTATGGTGATGAGAGCAGGCATGCGCAATGAAGACATCTAGTTAATTTCAATTATAAAATCAAAGCTACTTTTAATCTCTCCTGTCAAGAAATGCATCCTTACCTGAAATCAACATTAAATAGTCTTCGACAAATCGGTTCTTCAGAAAAATATAAGACCATATAAACTATTGATTATCATTTATTTCAGTTCTTTTTATAAAACTGTGAAGAAAAATATGCAGTTTTTGAATGTCTATTGTAATATTTAAAAATTAATAGATGTCCCGTTCTGAGGAGGAAAAGATAAGTCACATTAACGTAATACTGTCATTACAAAATGAGGAAACAAATGTGTTTAAGCACAAATTAAACTGGATACAAGAAACCAATATTTTCTCTTCTAATTATTGCAGTCCTTACTGGTAATCACTGGCATGGCTAGCCCTGAGTGGACCTTGTATCAAAATTATTTGAGGGCCCTTTTTTGAAGGAAAAAAAAAGACACCTATTTCAAAGTGTTAGAATGTTACACCTTTTGGAAGCCCTGTATCATTGATACGCGGTGCTACGCCCATGCTGGTGATTTTAAACACATTATTTTTCCCTTTAATCTGCTTAGCAATACTGCAGTTTTAATACATACAGTCTTGAAATGTACACGTAAAATGCTCTCTGATTATGACAAAATGATAATCAATAGAACTAGTTTATAGTAAAGAATCAAAAATTAGGTATTCATATATTTTCTCCTATTTCCTTAACTGTTAACTGAAACAATTTTAATTTATGCCGACGGGATAATTTAAAACTCTTACAGACTAATACAGAACCGATTAACTCGCATAGAGTGTTCAAAATAGCTTATAAAAAGAAATCTACTATTGTTTTCTGAAGCAACATTTTGTTAACTAGCTCTAATAAATTAATGGGCATTGTGTGAATTATAATTCACAGTGAACCGTATTATCATTTTGTGATTGTACATTTCAAAAATCTATAAAACTACGCAATAAATGATCTTACTACAAAATAGTTTCCGCATCGATCCATAATGAATGCATTCCTTAGAATCTAAGAAAACTAAATATTAGGAAACCTTACGTAGAAAATTTACCTGGTCCCTCTACGTGGCTCACTTTGGACTCGACCCCTCGCTGAAGCCCAGTGAGGGAGGACGAGTGCACGCTTCGTTACGCTGCAGAAAAAGGGGGTGAGGGAAATAAGATTATCATAAGCATGACCACGGGACTTAAGGCGAGCCATGCAAATGCGGCAAAGCCCCCTGCGAACGGTGCCAGACGACCTACGAGGGGGAGGGGGTGCTGTTTTCCTAAACAAATTCCACCCCCATCTCCCACAACCTCCTTATCAGTTCCACTAGATTAACTGGGAAAGAGCTACTCTGGCATCTAAAAAAGAAACTGCAACTATAAAATATCCATTATGAAGGGGTGCACACACAGGAGACGGGCCCATAATGTGACTTAATTTAGGACGGAGAAAAGTGTTTAGCGGGAAAGTTTGGGGAGGTAAAAATTATAAAGAGGTTTCATATCTTAATTTGTCAGATTTAGTCTTTACTCTTTTTTTTTCTTCTTTCCTTTAAAAAAGGAAAGTTCCTCTCGCCATCCCCCCCCTTTTCCCGTCAATCTTTGCTGTATGAGAAGGTAACTGTATCCGTTGCGGTTGGTTAGATTTTATTAGGGGCTTACTGCATCAAAATTTGTTTATTAAATCTGTGTAAGGTGAAATGCGTGGGAGTTTTTACTTAAAATATGGCAGCACATTTCATGGTAAAAAGTATTCACTAGGACCGGAAAAAGAAAGTTGTTCTATAGAAATTTATATGGGCGATACGCGTGTGTGCGTGCGGGGAGGGGGGGGAGAAATGATTCGTTGTAAGTAAAAGTAGTGAAAACTTGAATAATTAATATATTTTTCTTTTGTAATAATCTAATATCAATTTACTTAATGGCAAAAAATATTGCCTTGATAAAAAACCTTTTTAAAGTTAACCTCAGGATATCGATGTTGACTATTTGATTCATTTTTTTTGTCGATATTTTTAATTATTTTTAATTTATTTAATTTTTTTCGATATTTATATTTTTTATATATTTTTATTTATTTATTATATTGGAAGTATCTAATTTAAAACATTAATATGGTATGTATATTTATATATGTATATATTTTTGTCTTATTTTTCCCAATTCTGAATTAATATTTTTAGACGAACAAGTATATTCCAAAATTGTTTATTATTTTTTTTATGTATTTATTTTACTTTGTTACTTATTTGTTTGATTTTGTAAGTTGATTTGTTTCGCGGCTTTTTTGATATTTATCCTTCATTTCCTTTGTATTATTTAGTTTTATTTATACTTCTGTTAGCCTTGTGCGATAATTGTGGTGCACGAGAATTATTTTATCTGTCTTTCGTAAAAATATTATCATCAACGATTAATATTTTTAAACATTTTAATAGTTTGCTTGGAACTTGTTTGAAAATACCTAATTTTGGAAAGAGGAAACACTTTGCGAACTTTTTCCTGGAACCAAGAACATTTTACTATTTTCTTTGAAAAATAATCTCCAAATAGCGAAGTACATTTTCTATGTAACGAGCTTTTTCTCTTGTAATTCGATTTTTCCCCCCATTTTTAAAAGATTTCACGAAAATTTTCATTTTCCCTTTTAGCACATTGTATGGTGATCGATGACCTTGTGAACTGATATTACAAGAAGCCTAATTCACCTAGAGCAATGAAATGGCTGGCCATAACTTTTTAAACAAAAAAACTCAAATAATACTAAGAGATTATATCAGTAATTAAGTTTAAGGACGCATGGGATAGTGTATGTTTAAAATGACAGGTTATAAAATAATGTACGTTCAAAATTACTTGTAGGTTTAAAATTAGAAAATGTCGTTAAAAAGTTCATTAGTTTTAATATAAAATTATTTTTTTACAGTTGAAAATACGGTGCACTCCTGGACATTGTTTTTTTTTCTTTAATTCTTGTTTTCGTTACAGATTTCTTTTTGATGGGTAAGATATGTAAAATGAATAGATATTAATTTTCAAACAAAAGTATGAATAAATACTTTTTGTAAATAATATATAATGTTTAAGAATTTAATTAAATTTTTTTGGTGTGGTTTTTAAAGTTTGTATTAAAACAAGAATCTCTGTTTGACGAATTTTCTATGTAACAAACTTTTCATCGGAATTGAAGCGAATTCGTTCAACACAGGTCCGACTGCACTTACTTTCTTGTTTGGATTATTTTTTTTTGTTTTTGTTTTGTAGATTCGATTTGCATTAATATTAAAAATAATGGAGGCTTGCAATACGTATAAAAAGTTTACTCCCAAAAGGTCACTTTTTGGGAACTTTTCCTTTGACTCTGTGAAACGCAATGTCCATAGAGTGAATAGCTAAAAAAACAATATATTCATATAACTAGGCACCCAGTTAGCACCTGGTTCCCTTTGATCCCAAGGCAATAGTGCGAGTCTTTGAAAGAGAAATTCTTCATCATACATCAAAATATCTCGGAGTTTGCCTTCCGCGTCCGATGGCAGAGAGCGATGAGCACTGGTCAATTAATCGGTCGACACAAAACTCGCATATCGCCCCCTCCTCTCCCCCATCATCCATCATTCCAATGGCGCGCTTCTAAAAATAAAGCGACCCCCCTCCCCACGGACCCTAGGGGCTTTTAACGGAACGGACGGCTACTTTTCTGCCTGGAATTTCCTAACACCCCCGGACAGGTAAAAGGACTCTTTTTTGTGCGTCTGTTGAGGTGGGGGACGAGTAGAAAAAGACTTGTTTTGGAAAGATAGATGGTTTGTTGTCTTCGGGTATTTTGGAGTTTGTCAACGATTGTATTCATTGATTAGCAATATATACCCTTATTCGTGTTGAAGAATACACGGATCAATTTCCCGAATAATAATAAAACCGACGATTTGTATTACAATTCAACTATTATACATACAAGCAAATAGGCTTTGCCTTTTGGATATAACATTAGTTTGCTTAAAGGGGATGCCAGACGGGTGCTAATTTGGCCTCAAGGGTCGAAAATGTAAACAATTTTCAAATAGATACAACTCTTTGAAATCAAAATTAAATAATTCGATTCTTTTACACATTATTGAAAAAAAAGGAGGTTCCAAAAAGTGCAAAATGTTTAAAACATAATCATGATTTTAAAAATTATAAGCATATGAAAATAAGAAACATTTCTGCAACAAATATTAAGTAAATTTTACGTTGCGCATGTTATTTTTTAAAATAGTAGCTTTTGAATCATAAAACTTTAAAGAATTGTAAGACGTGTCATACTCTTTAAACTGTAGCTAATTTTAGTATTATAAATCTTTTGCATTTCAAAATATTTTAAAAATATTAAAATTTATTAAACAAAATTAATGTAATTTTTTTTATTTTTTAAAAATTGTATTTTTTTTTAATTGCCAAAATGTAATAAGGATATATTTAACATTGTAAATCCATTTATTGCTAGTAATTGCAGCTACTATTTTAGAAAATATCATGCGCAACGTAAAACTTAATTATTTCTTACAAAAATGTTTCTCATTTTCATATGCTTATAATTTTTATAATTATGATTATATGTTAAGCATTTTATATTTTTTTGAAGCCGTATTCCTTTATAAATAATGTGAAAAAAATAGAATTATAATTAAATTTAATCTCAAAGAATTGCATTTAATCCAAAATTGTTTATATTTTCAGCTCTCGAGACCAAATTAACACATCTGAGACCCGCGACATCTTAAATTGAAAGATAGGACACCAAGGCAACGAGATCGAAAGCATGTAGAATTCTTAAATAAATTTTGAATAAGATGAATTGTTACAAAATACAAATATTTTCGTTTAATTCGACGAATTTTCAAGTACCCAAATAATTTATTCATTTGTATGTGTTAGGAAAATATTTAGCATTTAATGATAGGTTGGAATTTATATGTCAATAATGTAGTGTCAACTGATGAAAAAAAAACTAAATGCAATTAATGAATTATTGACTCTTAAACAGAATTTAAATATCAGACTTTAAGTTTGAAAATGGCTGTATGAAATATTCCCTTGTATAATTTTGTAGTAAGAAAAATTATACTTACGTGCAATTTTTGTTAAAATGCATTAGATTTGCTCAAATAATTTTGTATTTCAATTACAACTGTTTTATGAATCGTTTGTGGCCTAAATTACTTTGATAGTGAAACCGTCTCATTAATAGTATAGATCGAGTAAAATAATTATTATTCTAAACTAAATTAGAAATATTTTACCTTACAATTTTTTTTTGTTTTATATTGTCTCTTTATTATATTATTCAAAACATAGTTTTAAAAGACAAGTAATATTAAGAGAAGTTATTGCATTTCAAATTTATCAAATTTGAAATATAAATATTTTATGTATTCTGGAATTATTATGTCTCCTCAATTTTTTAAAATATTCAATATGAATGTGCAACTTCAACTTTTTAAAGCAGCATTTTCTCAGTTTTTTTTTATAATTTAATAAGCAGATAACAATAGTTTGTATTAAATTTTGGACTAAAACAAATTGAATGTATTTTCTTGTTAAATCATTAGCTTTTCTTAAAATTATGAATACTTGCTTAAAAAATTGCATAAAATTTTTTATCTCACTGCTTTTGATGATCAAAAAAGTTATTTTTAACATTTAATGATTTACCCATTGCGTTAATTGTATTTATATTTCTATTTGAGTATAAAAATACTTTGTTAAATCGGCGCTGAACGGAATTATATGGGTAAGTAACCCCATAATTTATATTTGCGTACTTTTATGCTAATATTCAATTGATGCGAAAGGGGCTGTAAAAAGTAGAGGGGGGGGGTGAATTATTATTTAAATAACCAGATTAAAAGTTTTATAAATACAAGATGAAATTATTTTTTTATAAAATTTAACTATAACCTCATATTTTTTTTTGTTTCTAGATTTCAATTAATTTCTAACGAAAGAATTTAAATTTAAACAAAATACATGTATTTCTTTCATCAAACAGCTGAAATGATGTTACTTTAAATCAAATCTATTCTGAATATTTTTTTCTCAATACAAAATTGCTATCCGTTGCAATTAAATTTATTTGAATAAATTGAGGATTAGAAACTTGAAATCGGATGAAAATTCCATTTCTACAAAATTTTTAACGTTAAAAATATGATCTGCTTTTTGTTATTTTTCAAAATTTCTGTTTAGAATAAGATATTTTCAAGTACAACATTTCAACAATAAACTTTCTGTCATATATTTTACTTTTCACCTGCTCTTCTCATCGAAACATCCCTCGCACGTTAAATGGAGGTTTTGAAGCCCTTAAACATCATGTAAAACAAAACAATTCATTACAATTCAATAACTAAGCTCTGAGTAACATTTTATGTAGTCACACAATTGCCAGAAAAAATTACTTTTAAATTTAATTTTTCTTCTCGCGTTTAGAAATATTTTTCATACATTCTTTAATACCCCTTTTCTAAATATAAATGGTCATGATAGAAGTTTGAATAGTGGGCTCCAACTTGAGTACCATCCTCGTCACTACAACGCAGTTCATAATTTTGAGGTCAGCCACAACCGCCTTCGTGTTTCTTGTAAGTGTCACGCCAATAAACACTTTTCCAATTTCAGAAACGTAAGCAAAATGACTTTCCATCGAGCAATCAATTATCGGGAGGAGAAACTACCTAAACAAAACATTTGCTTTGTGGCCGACCCCCCACTTCATGTAATTTTTCGACCAAGTACTTAGTTTATCGAACGACAAGTCCAACGTATTGTGAGTTTCGATTCAATTTCACAGTTCATTAGGAACGAAACAGTTCGCAGCACCTGGCCTCTAACTATATAACGGGTCAGTCCGACCACGCTCGCTCCCATTTCCTAAATGGCCACTGGTCAATGCTGTCCCTTGCGGCCGGTCCTCGTCACCGAAGAAAAAAGAAGAAAAATTACGATTAATTGAAAGGGCCGATATTTTCGAAACGGATAATAGGAATTGACAGGATATTGAACTGGTAGTGACTTTTTTTTTCGTATCTCTGAGGACAATAATAGCTTTGATATTGATAAAATGTGGATTTTTTGAAAATGGAAAAACATTTTATTTGTATTGTTTTTGGAAGATCTTGAAATTTGCTTCTGGAAGAAAATGGATTAGTTTTTTCCCCCAAACGCGCTTGATTCTTCATATTAAGGGGAAAAAAGTATAAAAATACGCATACTGATGTGACTAGACAAGCATTGGAGAAACTGAAGTGACATTTGAAAATTATCACGGATTTAATGGTTGTGCAAATGTATACATATTATGCTATAATCATTATACAACTTAGATATAACTGAAATTGGAAGTAAACACTGACTAGATAGTGCAACGAAATAATATTTCAAAATTATTTCATTGTGTGTATATTTCAAATTTTCATAAAAACAATTACCAATCAATAGAAGAAAAAAAAACGTTTTGTTAGATCTTTTGGATGAAACGTTCCAGATATTGCAGATAACAGAAATGTGATTTGAATCTCAACAACTGGTAATGCAAATGTTTAAGTTTTAAATGTATTATATATAAAATTCTGTGAAATTGTCACAGAGTTAAAGGGAAGAGCAATATTTTGTTTCAATGAGATACATGGAAAAACTAAAAATTAACTATATAGTGTAAGGCTAAAACTGAAATAAGTAAAAGTAGTCTAAAAAAATAGCTAAAAATTAGTTAAGGAAAATTTATTATGAAATAACTCAATTTTCTATTTTATCGGGGATGCAAACATCATGTTTACTTATGTTTCTTTTGAGTAGTATTTAAAAGGGAGAGTTATATTTCAAAAAAGTTCAGCGAAATTGAAAATATTCCAAACCTCACAATTAACCCCAAAGAAGAAAAAAAAAATTTTTGAGAAAATAATTTTTTTAGTTAGAACGAATAAAAGTGTGGTGTGTTAATGACATCTAACCTTAGAACGAAATAAAACTAATTACACTGAACAAAAGAATAAATAAAAACCTAATTGCGAAGCAAGTATTACAGCGTGGAAAGTGAACCAACAAAAAAAGGTGCCAAAAACAGGAACGAGATAAGTTGGCATAAATAATTCGGTTCGCGCGTTAGGGAAATATTGCTCCCAACTCATTATCCGTCTCCCGATCTCACCCGGTGTCCTAGTCAAAGTCACGTGGTCTGAAATGCCATTCCCTTTTTACCTCTTTCAGCGAAGACAGAAAGAGTCATTACAGAACTTTTCTCTCCTGGATAAATAATTGCCCACCTGTTAATTTCTGGCGTCGCCAGATCCCGTTGGCGACTCTTTCCCGCCACTTCCGGACGCCTCCCACGCCAAAAAAAAACGCTTCCCCCGGACCAGGACGGTATTGGCCAAAGTCTCACCACTCTCTTGACGTCTCTATCCAGTGTCCGAACCGTTTCGAACTTGAAAAAGTGGAGTGAAAAGACGAAGAAAGAGTGTTCCGCGCGCCATTTTAAAGGCGTGCCTCCCGTCCATCCATCAAAGTCGGCGACTGCGCAGAGGTCGGGGCCTACACTTCCCATTGGTTGGCGGCGTCCACGTGATATGCTAATTCCCCGCGGTGGGTGGAGCTAAGGCACAGTTAAATGACATCCAGCAAAGAAAAATTATTTCCATCCAATTCACCCAAAAATTAATGATCATGGCATCGTTCACGAGAAACAACCAGCAGTATGAGGATCCGGACCCCAAGTTTCCACCGTTGGAGGAATACTCGCAGGGCAACTACATACCGGATTATTACGGACAACACTACGGCGTTTTTCACCACCAGCCCATCAACTACGGGTCCGTTGAGAATGGGACAGCCGTGGGGGGCTATACCAACCACGGGAACTCGCCGCATCCCTACTATCAGCGGTCGTGCAATGTCGGACAAAACCTGGGCACGTCGCTTAGTGTCGTGGACTATGTCGGCACGGAAAACAGTTTGCACCATCACCCCAACAACAGATCGTCGCCGGACAGTTCGCCGCCGCCCGGATCTCAACTACAGAGGTCCGACACCCAAAATTCGGACTGTTCCGGATCAGAGGCCCCCATGGGAACCATCGTTTACCCCTGGATGAGAAAAGTGCACACCAATAATACCGGTAAGTACAGCCAAAATATTATTGCTATTAAGTTGTAATCAATAGAGATCGTATGCAAATTGTTTGGAAAGTTCGCTAGTACGAAAAATGTGTTTTGACATTGAGTTATATCCTTCTAAAAAATGTCTGTATTGTGTGTATAATAGTTATTAAGATTTTGCATCTAATATAGGAAACGCTTGTAAATCCGAATTACTTGAGTTTATTGCTTTTGCTTGTGTAGCAAGAACCCATTTAGGCAAAACCCAATTTTATTTTCGTTCCGAAATGTTTTTGTGTTGCTTTGCGATCTATATTTGTCTGACCAAATCTTTTGTTTACTAACTTTTGTGTTTAAAAATTTCCAGATGCCTTAAAAACAAAGTAAAATTTCTTTAAAAAAAAAGAAGCTGTGGTATATAATTGCGTTTCGTTACAATCGTTATTTGTTATAAATTTGAAGATTACTAAAATGCAAATAAATCATAAGCAGTGATAATCCATTTATTTGAACAATTTGATTCACATTTAATATTCGAAAATAATACTTTTAATAAATATGTAAGCAGTGAGATATTTTGCCCATCCTCATGCTTATCTAAATTCCTTGTATGTCAAGATTGTAAACATTAGAATGGGATTTCGGAAACAATAATAAAACAAATTATTCTTATACTGCGTGGATACATTACATCTCATACATTTAAAAATCATATTCACTTTTGATACAATTCGTTTCCAACTACTGAGTCTTAGTTTCATAGGCTTAAAACAATGTTGAAGTATAAGAATATAACTGCGTTCGGATCAAAAATTATTTACCTGTTTTGAAAAATAAATATTTATAAGCTGCAAAGAAGAATGTTGATGAAATTTTTATTTTCCATTCTGCTGTAAAGTATTTTTGAAACGTTATTTGAGCAATTTTGTTGATAAATATTTTTAAATATAAATAGCTTAATAAGTATTCAATGAAAAATTATATTTAACAATATATTTGTAATTAGGAATACAGTTTTTAATACAGTTTTTAAAACTGATATTTTCTTTCTGTCTCAAATTTCTGTTTCCAACTTGAGTGTCAATTTCATATTTATCGATTACCTTTTGTAACGAAAATAATTATATATTTATATAAATTAATTGGTTATTAATTTTTTATGTTAATTAAATATTTTTAGTAGAAATATATATTTACATTGTATGGGTGTGTTCTTTGTTTAGTTATTATTTGTTTTGGCGACACAAAAAAATTGTTTTGTTAACACCAAAATAATTTTTCTGTTTTAATAGAGCAATATTTATTTTTCATTGTAGGTTAACTTAAAGATTAAGCGATAAAAACACATTCTGAAAAATGTGTGAATTCAATATAAATAAGTATTTTCTCATATTAAGCTATCATTTATAAGTAACTACATGCTTGGAATTCAGAATCATTTGTCTTCCTGACAAAAAAGGACGAAATATTTATCTTAAAATAATATTAATCTTCCTAAATAACTTACAAGAAGTTAATTTATAGTTTAAATGTAGTCTTATTGTTATTTAGAAAAAAACAAAAATAATTGGTTTCATTATTTTTATTAGCTTTAAATCCACCTGCAAAATATTAAAACGATAGTTAGCGGAGGGTTAATTAATGTAAATAAATACATAGCACTACTTAAGGATTGATTTTTAACACTAGAAATGCTCGAATTAAAATATGTAATTACAATTTCATACTAACAATTTAAATTAAATTTTTAATTTTGCCGCAATTTATGGACTATTGTTGCTTAATCGCATTTACCTAGTTGAATTTCCACAGTCATTCGCTATTAAACGAAAACTATTTATATACATAAAATCACAACTAGTTTTAATATTTTTTTAAATATTATTTTTTCTTAGAGATAATACCTTGTGACATTACTATTAATTTTTAACTTCCATAGTTGAAAATCATTATTTTTAAAAAGCTTAGTAATGTTATTTTGAAATAGATTTTGTATAGTTTATTCCAGGTGAAGCTATCTGATTTTTTTTATTTGTATTGGTAACTTCAGACTTTTTTTGCCTTGTTTAGTTTGATTTTTCTTAAATTGTACTTTATTTTCTTCTTTCTCTCCGCACTTAGCATTGTTAAGTAAAATTTACAGAATAAAAGCTTTTTTTGGGTTACATTCTTTCCAATGAAAATTATTCTTTAAAAGTACTTTTATTTTTGAGAACATAATAAAAAAACATTTAAAGAAGCGACATTAAAGAAGCTACAAACATTTAAAGAGCGAATAAAGAAACATTTAAAGTTTTCATAATGTTTGTTTTGTTTATAAATCAATTTTTTTAGTGCAATTTTGAAAATCATATGATTTAAAGCTAAATAGTTAAGCAATAGAGGCTAATTCTTTTTTTTAAAAATAAAATATGATTTTTTTTAATAATACATTTAGGATTGAAAATTTTGAAATACATACGACAAACACGTATCATTTCACACTATTTCTGTGAAATGATTTGAAACTATTTTTATGAAAATATGCGGCATTGACTGTTGAATATATTTTAAAGAAATTGTGAATATTTTTAATTTACTTTAAATATTAATTTGGATATTTTAATTGCCATTAGTATAGCAATGAAGATTAATATCCGGAAGTTTGTAGCATAGAATTAATTCAATAAAATTCGACTTGGCAAATGTGCTTTAGTACTACTAAACTTTTGAGAGTAAAGATTATTTGTAATTCTTATAAGAATGTAAATTTAGAAGGATTTAAAAATTCAAGATAAACATTAGTCAGGAAATAATATTCAGTATTTTTTTAATCCTGGTGATTTAACCTGAATTTTTATATTCATTTCCTATTGCAATAAGGTTAATTTTAAATGAGATTTTTTTCTCAGTTTCACTGTCTACTTCGAACAATGTAATGTCTATAATTGAAAAATACTCTACTAAAAAGTTTAATGTGTATTAAAAATAATACTTCGGTTTTATTTGTATCGAATTGCAATTTTTCGAAATTCAATTATGATAATTTTCCTTTTGTTTACAATTTTGGTTTTGTAGAATCAATCTTAAATGTCACTTAAATAGATTTTTAAAAAAATTAGCTTAAACTTTCATGTTTATTAAAGAGAAAATTGCTTTTGGTATTATTTTTAATAAAAAAATTAGGGCTTATTGCTTTAATAATAATTTGGGAAGAAATGTATCAGTAATATTTTCTTCTATTTTTAAAATTACATTTATAGCAGTGAAAAAGATCTTGTGATTCCATTTTTTCCTCATGCTGTTTTATTATTATAATTTTATATTATGGTAAACTTTAATATCTTAGAAAATATTTCTTATGATAAATATTCCATTAAAAAAAAACTTTAATCAGAGTGAAACATGTTTCCTGTTTTGTTTTATAAAATTTTTAATGATGGAACAATTTATTAAAAAATAACACTTTTAAAGTAGTTGCCGAAAAGAATTTTCTTCACCAGATGAAATTTAAAACTTTATTTATATAAATGTAATTTTGATGCAGAATTGTTTTTTCTAAAAATTATATATTATAGAAAACGAAAATACCTGATATTTTATCTGAACATATTCATACACAATTTAAGAACGATCGAGTTAGCTTTTAGATAATGAATGGATTTCTTGTTGGAAATATTTTTTAAACTTTTTAAATAGTTTTACTTATAGTTACTTTTTTTTAATTCAATATCTTAAAATTATAAAAAAATAAAGTATAAAAGCTTTTTTTTTTTTTTTAAAGGAAAAAAAAAATATTCGAAATATTTTTTTAACTAACAGCTGTTTGAGTGTAAATGAAAAGCCCAAATTGTTTGCTTCCTTCTTAAATGATACATCATAAATTATTTATCTCTGTTTTATATGTTAAGTTTTTAGCATTAAAACTCACAGTAAAACTCAATTTTTGTATTTTACATTTTTGATTGTTCTTGAATGTTACCTAAAATTACATTTCTTTTCGTGTAGAGCAGTATATCAATTCACTTTTAATACCTACAATATTTTAATGGTTTTTTTGTAATGATATTCATTGCTTTATCTGATATTGATTTGTTAAGTATGTAAATGGGCGGGGAATTTCCTATGGTAGTATCTTTTAAAGAGAGCATTCTCGTTTTTAATAAACGCATTTTTCTTTTTCCTGATAAATTATTTTATTATATTTTTTACTTAGTTAGTTAACTTATTTATTTCATTTTATGTAAATTACAAATCCTATCCAAGGTTTATATATTTTATATTTATCGTAATGCTAAAAGAATTGACTTTAAAAATCTTTATGTAACAGTAGTGATCAGCTTTTTGGTGAATTCTCTCATTTAAATGTATCACAAACATCCTGTAGTAAGCATTGCATATGTAGTAGAAAAAGTGCTTTTATCTTGAAGTGTTTATTGTCTAAAAATTAGCTTCGCGGTCGACATCTTATATATAACTTCCCCTGCTATATAAAACCAATTATAAGAATTTTTTAATTACTTTAATACACTTTAAACTGTATTTTCTTTTTATTCAACAGCTTACAATTTTTCTACATAAAAAAATCTATTTATTTTTCAAGAAAGTTTATAACATTGTTTTTCGTAAAAGAAATTGCGTGTGGAGGGGGAGGGGACAAGAACAAACATTAAAAAGTAATTATTTTGTTGAAGTTAAATTGCCATATTTAATTTGTAATCGCTTAAATGTAATTACTTTTTCATGCTTCACTTAATATAATTATTTTTTTCAAAAAAATTTTAGTAATAAATTTTTACTAGAGACTAAACTACATATATTTTTAAAAGTACTTTATTAACTTTTTCATAGTGATTGATATCTTCAAAAATAATTCTTCGCTTATATTTTATTTTATATAATGACGATCAATTTGAAAAATTTGTGTAAGTTTTATTTTTTTAAATAACTGCTTTCCCTTTTTAAAAATATTATAATCTTTGTTCATAGAAGAATACATATCTTTTATTTAAACAGACGATTTTTATTTTTTGATAAAAAAATGTTTCTATAATCTTCTGATAAATCTTTAATGAATTAAATCATAATATCACCCAAGAATGTAAATATAATAAAACCTTTTCTTTAGTACGGTTAATTAGTATGGAAAAATTGTCAATATGTTTGTCATAACTATTTTTTAACGAAAATAGAAATTGTATCCTTGAAAAAAAAGTAACTCAGTAAGGAGGAAATTACAGAGATTAAAGGGAAAAAGAGGGTGAAAAGGATTCATTTTGCGAAATTATATCAAAATAACTTTTTGCTGCTATTTAAGAGAAGTTATAGAGTTTGTATATAGTTTTCGAATGATGTTTGTATACGGTAAAAAATATGTTGATTTTGATAAAAAAAATTTTTCTTGTAAAATTTACCTTTGAATTTAAGAATTAAGTTTAACCTGATAATAAATTCTAAAAAAATATTAAATCAGTTTTAATAAAAAACGAAACTGGAAAAAAAAAGAAGATAATTACTATATATTTTCTAGCGGCAGAGTAGATTAAATATGAACTTACTCCACAAAGTTTTCTAAATTGCTTCTCAGGAATTTTTATTTAAATTTATACAATTGGAAACAAATGAGGACATTCGTTAAAACAAACAAAACACATTTTAAAAAAAAAATATTACGCAATCCATATTATTTTCAAGAATTTACCGAGATTTTTTTTAAAAATAAATTTCGATAATCATCGAATGGGAAAAGCTTATCGATTAGTAGTAGTTATTTTTCGCGGGGGGGGGGGGGGGGAGCACATGTATTATGTACATGTATTACACATGTACATGTGTAAAATCTTTCATTGTCATCATTTGTGCTACTAAGAAACTCGGTAATGTTTGGTAAAAAAAACAAAGTTCGAAGAAAAAAAATTTTTTTTCGTGATTCTTTTTAATTATTCTTTTCAACCTAAATGATTTGTTTTGCAAAAACTCAAACCCTGGGTAAAATGACACGGGAGGAATCGTAGCATCTCCTACACAATATCATAAAATTATTCTTCCCTACAATTTGAAGAGAAAAAAAAAATTGTAATCGCCTAGAGCTGGGGATTTGTTAATATTTTTCCTCTGAAAACTCGCGATGAATGATACCATCGATGTGGCCTGAGCAAGGCTATCAGAAAAGCATTAAGGCGAGGGAACGAAACCGAATTTTGTGTCTTGCTGTTGAAGCATTTTGCATCATGAACGTGCATTTTCAATTACTACCCGTGGCCTTATTGTCGATCGTGATGCATCACTTTAGAGGTAAAAGATGAAAATTTAAAATTACATATCAACTCAGAAAATGATTCTTCTTGGAACAAGCTGTGTCCGCTTTGGGTCGGTTCCGAGAACTCTTTAGCATGCTCAACCTGTTTATTTATTTTATCCTTTCTCGACTCTTATCATTATTTTTATTTTGGGGAAAATATCAATATTCATCGCGATATGTATCTGTCAGGTCCGTTTAAAGTAGGGGGTCACTGACTCAGTCTGTGGGTTTTCAAATGAGATCGCGCGCAAGTTTTGACAGCACCTGCCTGATGTTGGGTTTCCGAACAGGTTCGGGGTTTAACCGGACTCAAAACCTTTGGGAAGTTGTTTTTATTTGTTTGGAGCATTTTTAGTTTAAAAAAATTATTTTTGTTTTGAATTTTCGTTTCATAAAGTACTTACTTTTAAAAAAAACCACTTGATTATATTTTAGATTTTTTGTTCAGAAAATGAAAGGAAATACAGTTAGATTTCTATGTAACGAAGTCGATAAATTAGTGCGAAAAAAAGTTCGTTACATGGAAAATCCATTAAACATATATTCATATTTTATTATTCTTTAGAAACCACATAAAACAAAGTTTAAATTCATTAAAATTACATATTATTTTAAATAAGTAATTATTCATACTTTTCTTAAAAATTAATATCTATTATTTTATGTACCTTACCCATCAAAAAGAAATCTGCAATGAAAACAAGAAATAAAAAAGAAAAAAAGAAACGCTGTCCATAAATACACTGTATTTTCAACTTTGATTAATTTTAATATAAAATTTTTTAATTTTTGAAAAACTTTTTTTCTAATTTTAAGCTTTTAATTAATTTTAAACATGCATTGTTTTATAACCAGTCATTTTGAGCATACATTACTACATGCGTGCTTAAAAATTTAATTATTAATAAAATCTGCTAGTTAGATTTTTTTCGTTTGAAAAAATTAGGGTCATTTTATTGCTTTAGGTGAGTTAGACACCTGGTAAAACCAGTTCAAGGCCATTTATCACCATATATTTTGTTAAAAGAGAGAACAGTTCGAGATATCCAGACATGTTTTTAAAATAGGGAGAAAAAAAATCGAATCGCGACAGAAAAAGTTCGTTAAATCGAAAATGCACTTCGCTATTTGGAGGTTATTTTATGAAGAAAATAGCAAAATGTTCTGGGTTCCAGAAAAAAGTTCGCAAAATAGAGAAATTCGTAATGGAAGTTCGACTGTATATTTACCCCCCTATCTATTCCTCTTTTGCTCCATTTCCCTATATATTCCTTTCTTTCCCGGTCCATTCCTCTATTTAATATTAAATTAATACCTGGATTATGGATTTCATGAAACTATTTAATTAAGCTGCTAAAAATGAAATAGTAGAAAACCATTATTCACACATTTTTTTGAAGGAACATGTATTATATGCAGTGTAATGTATTTATTAGAAATACGTTCGCGCCATTTAATATACGTGATAAAAGTATTTTGAAAATAAGTCTGAGTTCTTCAAAGCTAAGGATTCAAATTTCACTTTTTAAAAATTAAACTGTCTCAATTTAGACATATCTTTTATCATTAATTACTGATGTGCCAATTTTTATGCCTTTTTAAAACTCGATAGGTATTTGAAGTAGCAATTTTCTATTAATTTGAACACAATCACGTTTTGGTTTTTTTGTGTGTGTGTGTGTGTGTAAGACAATGTATAGTTTTGTGGCAGAAGCCAACTATAATCAAATATAATACTAACTTTATTTTTAAATATTGAATTAAACTTCGAAAATATCTATTCAATTTAAACTTGTACCAACCTGTTTTGCTTAATCTTATATTCTAAAGATTGATTATTTAAAAAAAGAAAAATGAATTACAACTCCGAAAAAAAAACACAATATTCTGTTTCGTATTTTTTTCTTTTTTTCCTTCTAAATAGCTTTAAGAAATTTAAATGATCTTAAGAAATTTTTCTATTTTTGTGATTTGCATTTAAATACTACTTTAAGCATTCTCGATATTTTAATTAAAAATTCATGAAAAAGTAGTTCTTAATGTTACTTATAAATTTAATCCTAAGTTTACATCCGTTTGGATTTTTTTTCAAATATTATACTTAGATTCGAAATTATATAACATCAATTGAGAAAAAAAAAAGAATAATTCGGATAGTATTAAAATGGTACAAAATTCGTTAAAAAAACCTAAAATTTGATTAAAAAATACTTTATCCATTAAATGTTATTTTATTTTAAACGCTTTGAATATAATTATTTTATTTTTTATTCACGAAAAACTAATAAGAATTTAAAAATTAAAGGAAAAAAGCTTCTGTGTATAACTTTTATTACTATCAAAGATGAATGTAATCTAAACGCAAGTTTCAGTTTCCCCTGACGAGTTTTAATCGAACACCTGTTTATAAACATATGAAAAGGAAAATAAAAAAGAAATCAATCAAAAAAGATTAATCAATTCGATGCGCTTTGTTGATGATAAATTGGATCTTTTATTTAACCCATCTTCAATTCTACTTTTTGAATTTTCCACTACATTAAGAGACTCTTAGGTGATCAATCACATGTAGAACAACCTTAATTGGGCTTTTCTGACATGTTCCGAAGATATTCTACTTCGTTTTGAAACTTTGAAAATACTAATTAATTTTTTTTCTTATTTACTAGCATAAATTTAGCGACGAGTAAAAATTCCTTAATTATAGACTTCCAAGTAGAATTTAATTATACAGTCGAAAAGCTTAACACTGGTAAGATAGTGGTGTAAAAAAGCTAATTTCACTAGAAACATATTTTTGGATTTTAACATCAAACATGAACAGCGAGTGTGTATGGGGGTAGCTGCAGTATTTTTATAATATCTCACCAACTGGGAAAAGGGGTAATATGTAGTTGCTTCTAAGCGATCGACCAACATATAGAATGTTACCATCCCTTTTTTTTTTAAGCAACCAAATTTTTAAAGATTTAAAGAAGGAAATGTATAGCGTTGCCATAACCCAAACATAAATTTTTATAAAAATTTTTGAAACATTAATTTTACCACGTAGAAGAATTTTGTAGAATGGCACGATTTGAACGGAAAATAATTGCAAGCGTGATTTCGATTGTTTCAAAATCCACTCTTGAAAATTTTTGGGGTTTTTTTTGTGCTTTTGTTCTTGATTTATTTATTTATTTTAAAATTAATTAATTTAACTTACCTAAATATATATAAGTTTTACATCAAAGATATAAGGAGAGAGTAGAAGGGAGGAAGTTTTAAATTTTAATTTTAGTTGAATTATCCGATAAGTATTAATGCTTGTTTTTAATCTAATTTCCTCGAAAAGCTGTGATTACGATACGAAGTTTTGCTTTTAAAGAAATATTTAAGATAAAGGTGAAACACGCACATCCTCTTTCATGTATTTTTTTAAAGAAGATTTGATCATAATTTTATAAGAAACTAATTATTTGACTTTTATCTTTTAAAATTAGGGGTTATCTAGTAGTATTTAAAATGCTGTGGGTCACTAATTTTTGATACTGTATGAATCGAAAAATACTTAAAATCTATGCATTAATCTTGCCCCAATTAACTTAAAACTTAATCATCTATTGAATTTTTCCTAAAAATATTTTAAACTATTTATTAAAAAATATTTTAATTATTACATTTGAGAATTTTAATACAAATATCTAGAAATCAATTTCCAAACAAATTAAAATTGCGAATCTTTTATACAAATTAAACATTTACCTCAGTTAAAAGAACTTCCATCACAATTTTAACTTATCGTGGGTTCACAAGAAGAAAATGTTTTTAAAGTTGTATTAAATGTATAACTAGTGATTTTAAAATACAGCTTTTGAATATAATGCATTTATTAATTCGGAAATTGTAGTTATGGTATAAATAATTATTCCTTTTTATATATATATATAATGTAAGAGAGAACTTTAGGCATTTTGTAGAAATTAAGCTCGAATATTTGCAATAACCTGTTGTATTACTTAAACTAATCCGAAATTAACCCCGTTCTATCGATTGACAAAATTAAATTTAAATCAGTGTTTTTCAAAACATATCTATTCATAAATATGCTAAAAATAAATTTATAAACTGTGCTTTAAACAATATTACTTGCTTATTTAAAACACTACATTGTGCTACTGATACACATATGCTGCTAATTATTCTATTAATCCCTATATAATACATTTTATTATAATATGGATTTTTGTTTTAACGAATGCTTTTTCATGTATAAAATTCGTTAGTTGCTTTATTTTCTGCACTGATGACTCGCTCTTTATGTTTAAAGTGGAAAGAAAAGAAATATGCAGAACAATATTTTTAACTGTAAGGACATGTTGTTGTAAGAGGATCTGTTTGTTGTAATTGTATATTGGTTTATATTTATACCGGGATTGGTTTTTCTTGCTTGGAATCTTAGTTCGATTCTTTTATAATAGTCGAAGATAGCTAAGAAATGCTCCAAAGCATTGCAACAAATATTTGCAAAATCAGTGGCTCTTCAATTTATTAGAATAGGTTTAATATTCTTATTATTAGTTTTATGTCTTATCAGTGTTTTCTCTAATTCTTAACTATCAAATTTCTTTTTTCTCTCTCACGTTTAGACATTCAATCAGTGTAAAAATAGTCTGTAAATACATAAACAATTGAATATGTTATTTCTTTTATGAATATTTTATACAAGTTTAATTTTCTGCTAATCCTAACTAAAAGCAAAACAATCATCTAGATGACCCTACAGAAGAAATTAATGTAGAAACAGTAATACACTTACCAAAATCTTAAAGTTAGGGATAAGATTTAAAATTGAGCAAATTTTCAAAGCAAAAACAAAATTTAAAGTAACAGAGATTGGACTGAAATTTATTTGTCCATTGCATATGCAATAATAATTTTAATAAACCAAAAATATACCCTCGTTATAAATTCAATGGTATTCGAATACAGTTTTTGCATTTAATCATTATCATACAAGTGCATGTATTTAATAACATATGTTTTGAAACATTATTAGTATAGAAAAATTGAGCTTAATAAGGAAGCTTAATAATTCTATACTAATTAGCTTATAATAATTAATAAGCTTAATAATTCTATATTATCATCATTGTTATATATTTTTATAACAATTTCGAATAATATAGAAGTGTATTGTCATTACAAATTACAAATTCAGTGGAACTCTAATATTAATCCTTGGTCAAATCATTATTCACCTAGTAATGATGATAATATTAATGCTCAACGTATTTACAGTACATGAAAAGGAAGCTGCCATTTCGGGGGGAAATTAATTCTTAGTAATACTTTGTAGAATTTTAAAAAAAATTCGATTCTGTGGAATTTTTTTTACAAAAAAGCGTATTGTCATAACACTATTACAACTGTATTTTGTAAACTAATTACACTGGAAATTTTATAATACTATAAATTATATTTACTACAATTATTTATAAGGCTTAAAATTTTCCAGTGATTTAAATGCTAGGGCATTTTTATACCACAGAAATACATTGCCATCACAATACGCAAAGACATAAGAATCGAAATCTTTCCTTCCATTAGAAAAAAAATGACATTTTTGGCAACTAAGAAATAAGCTAGTACAAATTCAGAAAAACTCCAACAAAATCTAAAAACCATTACAAAAATGGCATTTGTAGCAACTGGAAATTAAGCAGCCTTTGCAGAAAAGGATGATTTTTTATTTATACATAACAATTGTATTGTAGGAGAAATGTATCACACATCATTGACATTGAAGCATTCACCCCACCATCTAGAAAATATTCATTAGCACCCCTTTTTCATACCCTTTTTTACCCCTTTTTGTAATGACAAATTCTCATCCATTTCAAATGCAATGGCATTTCTAAGAGAAAAGAAATGCACTGCCATTACTAATTCAACTGCACTCAAATAGAAATCCTTAGCTAAATCTTATCACCATTATATACCCAACGTATTTGCTGTAATTGAAAATCAAATTGCCATTACAGAAAAGGGGGATTTTCTGACTTAGGGAATGTTTCACATTATCGTCGCTATCACATCCACCGCCGCCCAGAAAATCCTTATTGGTGTCACTTTTTCTTTCCCTCCCCTTGGCCCCCTTTGGAACGAAATAATGACAAATCCAGTGGTAGCCCGAGCCTGATATCGTAAAGGTCGCGTGTCCATAAATATCTGAAGAATGGCTGGGATATCGATCAAGGTGCAGTTGAAGAGTAGATTTAAGCGGAGGAACCAACACTCCATTGAAAGGGAATCAATAACACCACGTGACACCCCCCCCATGACTCATCCCTCATCAGCGAGCGAACCAGACTCTCTTTTCTGACGAAGACACTTGATTAAATCGAATCGAGAAAAGAAAGAAATGGAAAAAGGTGACGGCACCAACGAAACACGCAAATTTCCATCGATTTTGTTATTTTTTTTTAAAAAGGGGAATTTTGTCTTTTTCTTCCGGAGCAACAGTTTTGATTACGGATAATATTTTGTTTTGGTTGTTGTGATTGTCCAATGGGAACCTTTCAAGAAGTTATCGTCCGTTTATTAGTTTTGAGACCGAGAACGATTGTTCACTGGAGCATTTGTATGTTCGAAATTAATTGAAATTTCATTGAGACGCGTAGGGTATCAGCCTGACAGTTTCAACACATCTGATTATTGTTTACGTTATATCTTTATTACTGTTAAAACGTTAGAAAAAATTTCCACTTTATTTTACAGACATGAATGGTACACAAAGATTTTATTCGAACGTTTATACTTTAGCTCTTCAAATTTCCATCTGGGAAAGATTGAAAAATAAATAATTCATCCAATAAAATCTTTTTACGTAAAAGAAAAAAAATAAGAAGCATGTACTTCGGTATATTTAGAAGGTTCAAAAGTTATGAAAACGTTTTACACAATAAATGTTTAAAAATGTATTTCAAGAAATTAATTTCAATATTATTTCTTTCAATTATTTCAATAAATTCCAGATTCTTTTTTTAATTTCCCAAAAATCGCTAATGCGTTTTTCGCAATCATTTCATGCATAACAACAAACACAGTTTATTGTAAACTTCAGACAATATTTTTAAATTTATATCATTTTTAAAATTTATTTTAAAGAATGTTCAATTTTTTCCAAAAGCATTATTGCGTCACATTTGTAAACTAAGTCTGGTTTATGTATTTTAAAACCTTTAAATTACCTTAATTGAATCCAAAATTATTAGCTAAACGAAGCTTCAAACTAGAAATCTTCAACAATTTTTTGATACGCTTCGAGGAAAATCCAATTATAATTTTCTTAAAAATTTCGCAGTGTTTAATCGTATTATGCAGGGAATGAGCTAAAGTATTTTCGTGAGATTTCATGCAAGTATCTCTATTGGCCTCAAGAAATTACACATTTGATACATCATCCACTTTTCAAAAATAGTTTTCAGAGCAACGCGCTTAAGTTTTATAAAAGGTTGTTTTTTTTTTGTTGGTGGTGGCATCACTTTAAACATCTGTAACTTTATTCTCAATTAACGCGCAATTAGGAAAAAAATATTTGGAAAGCTAATTTGTTTGAGTTTTAAATTGAAAAATTTAAAAGTTTGATTTTTGACAGTTTAATAACATTTTGATCCAAGGTCGGATACCTTAAAGCAGGGGTGGTGAACCTTTATGGATCAATGTGCCATTTTTTCTGTAGAAATGTTGAACGAAGTATACAGACGTGCCGTCAAATATTTTGACTTACGATTATTGGGAAAATAATAAAACTAAATACTAAC
This sequence comes from Trichonephila clavata, assembly GCA_019973975.1. NCBI lineage: Eukaryota > Metazoa > Arthropoda > Arachnida > Araneae > Nephilidae > Trichonephila > Trichonephila clavata. The sequence continues at coordinate 149,668 of BMAO01024221.1, forward strand.
AACTGAAAACTCTTTATTTACAACATAAAAATACATTTTGCTCTGTACTGCTGTATATATTTTAGCTATACGTGTGTAATTCAAATTGAAGTAACTTTAGTGTGACGTCTGTACTTGCAAATTATATGAGAAATAACTTATATATGTATGTTAGGATTGTAAAAGAATAACAAACGATTGTGCTCCCTGCCCGCCGCCTTGCGCACCACAACCGATCACTCGCGCTTGTTCGTAATGCTCTTCACTCTTCATAGTGAACTTTGTTATTTTTAACGAAAATGCAAACTTTTTAATCGGTGCGTGCCCAAAATATTGTGCTGAGCGCCGTTGGTTCGCCATCCTTGCCTTAAATTAAGGAATAATAAAACTATATTCCTGTAAAAATTCACGCAGATTTTTTTTTATTTTGTGATATGCAAACACACAAAAGTTCTTAAAGAAATTTAGAATAAAGACATCTAAGTAGATTAGTTGAGTTCAAGATCAATATTTAAAGAAAATATTCCAAAAACATTTAGTATCTCTTCGAATTAATTTGGGTTGGAAAAAAACTCACCGTCAGAGCTGAAATCTAACGATATTATTCACTTTTACTATTCAGAAATGCTAATGAACTGTTCTAAAGGATACAAATTTAATGCTTATTTTTTTTAGAAAAACACTTGTCCTTAAGTTTGAGAAACACTGGTTAATACTTATTTATTTGGTTAACATAAGCATATATTACATACAAATTACTCGAAAAACGCTATAAAAATTAAATACACATAAAGGTAAGAATTCAAAAAAAAAAATCGGTAACAATTAATTTTCCGACTTTTGCTTTTGCCCGTTTTCGGCTAACATTATCATCGTACATAAATAACGAAATACGCTGTTTCAGCCAGTGTATATATGGGGATGTATGAGTTCATCTTAAATTTTTCATATTTTGTACTCATTTGTTTTACTCTGGCCTGGCCTATAAATATTCTAAATATCTTGAAATTTGAGAATATGTTTTTCTCAAAAATTATAATTTAAATAGCCACTGTGGTCACTACTTTTTGCGCATGTTGAGTATACTCTTCAATCACATGTAACTGGTTAAAGAAGGCTATAATTTTTATTTATTTTACATAAAGTTCCGAAAGAATTTGTACAATATTCTTAAACCTTTCTTTGGGGCTGGATAACTAAAACTGACTGCAGCAGAACCAAATTAGATAAATGGAATACATTACTTTAAAATGTCTCTTATTAAATATTTTTAGAAAATAGTCTGAAGAGAGTTTATCAAAGAATGCTTGAGTTTATTTCTCGAAATCTCGCAGGAATTTGTTATCAGAGTAAAAACATTTTTAATTTTAAGGGGTTTTTTTCCTCTTGAGTATCAAGTCACAAATCAAAAAGTCTCCATAAAGAAATGCCATTTTTTTTTTTTTTAGTGGAAGCCTATTTAAAATTTGTTAAATTGTTCCGACGAGTATATTCTGAAAATAAGTTTAAAGTGTCTACCTACGTTTTTAAATCACAATGACTAAAATTCAAATTTTTTTTTTTTTATCTTTGCTATTTTGTGTCGAGAAAAAAAAATCGAGCTCTCAGAAACAAAACAAAAATTAAGATAAAGAAAGAAGGTCTACGTTATAAAAGTGGTGAATTATAAACATCTAATATTAAGCACTATTTTAGTAAAATAAGAATCAAAACTTTTATGAAGATTTTATTTCTTTGTCAAAATTGTTACTTAAAACCTTATACCTCAAAAATTTATGAATGTATTTCTTTTATATTCTGTATACCTGTTAGAGTTAAAGTGTGATGAAAGCAGTTAACTAAGAATTTAGCTCTAACGTTAATAGTTTTTTATTTTTAACATTTTATTTTTACGAACACCGTGCATTTTTAGAAAATTTTCTATCAGAAAATTTGCGACGACTCATAACTTTTTGGTAATTGTAAATATATTTAGATTTTAGTTCATTACCTTTATAACTGCGTTAAATATGTAGCTTATTTGTAATATGTGTGAATATTATGTGTAAAAAATAATTTATATTAATGGCGCAGAATTTCATGTAGAGTGCTTTGGAATTCGGTATAATTTTCATTAAATTTTACCTAAAATTCCTCATTTTCATGAATTTATTGTCATATAATTTCTTGATTGGTGTTCTTTGATTTAAGTCATGAGAACCATCAAAATAACAAAATTACTAATAGCATATCGTTTAAGAAAACTTTCCACGAATGTAGGCAGATACTTTAAAAATCATTCAAATAACATTTTGGAAATTAAAGAATATATTCACTTCTCTGAATTGGAAAAAAATGCAGTTGATTTTATAAAAACAACTCATGATTCAAGCTTAAATTAGTGGTATAATTAACATCGGCACAACTCCAAAAAACTGATACTATTTTTTTTTAAAAAAAACTTACTGTTATTTTTAAGATATTAGTAATGCTCTAAATAACATCTTTCGCGTATAAACAGAAACATTATTTTACAATTGAAGCATTATCGCAGCCATTTATTCAATTTTATTCCTTAATGGCGTTGTCAAAAAAAGGTGTGAAGCAAATTAAAAAAAAAAATATTTCTCTAGAAGTGTGAATGTAATTATTCCAGTAGAAGGAGAAAAAGGAATGCCGGCTTCTGAAGCAGGAAACGAACATCAGATAAGGAAGAACTTTTTGAACAAAAAAACACAAAGCATAAGGAAGATTGTTAAAACCAAGAACAATTCCTGTTTTTAGGCAAGATTTAAACTGATTACGCTTTCAAAAGACATTGGTTATTCCCAGAAAAGGAAAAGAACGAGGTTTGAGGAATTTGAAACAAATGTAGGAAGTGTGGCAAAAAAGAGAAGATTTATAAACTTGCCTTTTTCTTTTTCGGTATTCATCGATGGAATTAATCTGAATTTTCAAATCCATCTCATCACTTGAGCTTTAACACCAGCATGTCTCTGTAGTCCTACTACTTATATAGCTATAATAGTTAGTAATACTAATATAGATTTAGAGCTACATAAATCCAAAAACTACATAAATCAGAAAGTTTTGGTGGATTTTATATACTTTTTACAAATGTCCTTCAGATTAGGTTAAAATCCTTTTGACTTCTACACCATGTTTTTTCTGCTTTTTACTAGATTAAATCGGTTTGTCTTTACTTCATACAGGCAACGTGGAAGAAATTTTAGTTATTTAAATGCATATAAATATAGGCATTATTTTTTGAGACACTTATTACCCAGCATGTATTTATTTCAGAAATTTTAGCACCAATAAGTTTTAAACGATGAATTGAATGTTTTGATCCCATAAAAATGATGGTCAAAAGTATGAATAGTGCTTAAGTGGACCTAACATGTAAGGAATAGAAAAAACACTTTTGTTTGATTAAAATTTTAAATGCATCTCACAATGTCTTTTTTTCTTAAATTATTTATAAAATACATATTGAATTAATTAAAAAATAATTTCAATTAAAATATTTCTTCCGTAAAAGGTCTAATCTGTCACGCTGACAATTTATCATTCCATTTGTTAACGAATAAAAAGATGCTTCTTGCATTTTCTCAGAGTGAAACATTTCTTAAAATAAAATAACGATATGTGCGCGCTAAGAATTGAAGATGTAAAATAACTATTAGCTTTAAATGATTTTATTATCTTATACACTTAATATGAAGTAAGTGTCATAGGATTTGGTTATTTTTGTTCCATGTTTGTTCACAAACCCGGAAGACTTTTCCAAATTAAAAAAAGAACAAAATACTCTCAATATAAATAAATATAAACTTTAATTTATCGATTATAAATATATCAATAACAATTAGAAGAGCTTATAACAAATATCGGCATTCTCAAAAATAAAAAAGCGCATTTTCTTTAAAGATAAAAGTGAAAACTACAGTTGATATTTTAAAGTAGACATTGAAGTATATAACATTAGTGAGAAGAAATTTTGTTTTTCAATTGAAACTGAAATAATAAAAAAAAAGACACCAAAATAAGTTACTTTTATTTTGGTGATTTCAAGTGTAGAATTTTCTCCTCTAGTTTGGGATTTATTCCTTAACATTACCCCCCCCCCCAAAAAAAAACGCTTTAAAAATAAATGGATGCTTTTAGCATATTAATATCCAAATTTTCCTTCGAGATCACGTAAATCAATTTGTACTAAAGTAGATAAGTATCAAAAAGCATCTGAAATAACATGAGATGAATTATATTAATATACATTCTATTAGAACTATGCAATAGATAACTGAAGATGACTTTATGTCTACATCTATTTTTTTTTTTTTTTTGACGAGGTATTACATGATCGATGTTTGCGATATCAGATCTTTTTCTTGACGATTTATTCGTAAAACTGTTTATTCTCTCATAATAAAATCGAAGATGCTGTTTTCTGAAGTAACAAGAAAATACAATCTTATATGAAACAGGAATTTAATTATATCTTATATTTATCAATCTAGTTATCAATCTTATACTTAACAAATCTAGTTAACAATCTTATACTTAACAAATCTAGTTAACAATCTTAAACTTAACAAATCTAGTTAACAATCTTATACTTAACAAATCTAGTTAACAATCTTATACTTAACAAATCTAGTTAACAATCTTATACTTAACAAATCTAGTTAACAGTCTTATACTTAACAAATCTAGTTAACAGTCTTATACTTAACAAATCTAGTTAACAGTCTTATACTTAACAAATCTAGTTAACATCTTATACTTAACAAATCTAGTTAACAGTCTTATACTTAACAAATCTAGTTAACAGTCTTATACTTAACAAATCTAGTTAACCAGTCTTATACTTAACAAATCTAGTTAACCATCTTATACTTAACAAATCTAGTTAACCATCTTATACTTAACAAATCTAGTTAACCATCATAACATTATACTTAACAAATCTAGTTAACCATCTTATACTTAACAAATCTAGTTAACCATCTTATACTTAACAAATCTAGTTAACATTCTTATACTTAACAAATCTAGTTAACCATCTTATACTTAACAAATCTAGTTAACCATCTTATACTTAACAAATCTAGTTAACCATCTTATACTTAACAAATCTAGTTAACCATCTTATACTTAACAAATCTAGTTAACAATATTATACTTAACAAATCTCGATTAATAACATTTTCAATTTACTTCGAAAACTGTAAGATTGTGTGTAATCTTATAGTTTTCAATAATATATTATTTACAGTTGGCATATATTTAACGCCATTAAATTATGTGCAAAGCAAAAAAATTAAATAATTCATTCTTTAGGGCATGTAAGTTATTCGGGGGGGGGCCTTCCTTTTTAACTGTTTTGCCTTCACTCTGCAACCCCCGTGTTCTCTTTAATCAAGTTTTATGGTAGATGAGACTGTAAAGGAATAATAAATAGCTAAATGCATCATTTTCTTTCTAAAAGGGATGTTTATTTCTATTTAAAACGACGTGCACTTAAAACTATTTTCAGTGCTCAAAATTTACTAAAACATTGTTAATGATTAATAATACTAAAACTCATGACGTAGATAGTCCTGAATGAACCCTGTATCCTTGGAAGTCCTTTTTGGTGGGTCCTCAACATTTTATTATTTTTTCTTAAACATTTTTGGGCCCTTGAAGCTTGGGGGCCCCGTATCATTGATACGACGGTAGCTACGCCCCTGCTAAAATTTCTATAGATTAGTTTGTTCCTGGACATGGTGATAATGTATTTACTATTAGCTAAGAAAATCGTTAAATTTCTGGTACAACAGGGGATCTAATGGCAAATTGCTTAGCCTAATTGATGGACAGAAATTTGATTAATTTTAATTAGATAGATACAAAATTGTTAATAATGGATTAAATTAGATTGTTACTAAATGCGATGTACTTTCAAATATATTTTCATAGCTATTTATTTTAATGTAATTCCTTGTCATTTTATATAAATATTTATAAATAAAGCACAGTGGCGTACACAAAGGTGGGGTCTGCGGGTTCAAACCCTTTTATAGACTGAATGATTTTTAATTTTTAGTATAATGATAACGTCTTTGTACTTCCATCTACATTTCTTTTAAAAATTTAACCTGTCCCATGAGAGTAGTATGCCACTGAAAGTAGTTTATGTACTCCACTGAAATAAAGCCATGCTTTCTGAAATATACTTTTCTAAAATGTGCTCTCATTAGATTTTAAACATAATATGCGTGCATTTCCTCTCTGTCGGCTCGGTGGCTTAGAGGTTGCTTGAGCCCAAGATTGCGGGTTCGATCCCGGCTGGAGTCGATAGATTTTTTTTAGACGCGAAAATCGTAAGCACACAAGTCATTTGATTATGTGGCATGCAAATGATCCCTTGAGTACTAATTTGACTGTGGTACACTCGGTAAAATTAAATCATGGCAATATTTAGCATCCGAGTCGAACTTGAATTAAAATTAAATCAAGCGTCGAAATTTGGTAGAGAGCCGCCACTATATATAAATGGTGTCTTCATGAAATAGCTCTCACATTTGGGGATTTGTCGGGTAATCAAAGACCCATCAGAAGAATAAACATTTTCTCTCTGAAACAAGCTTTGTTAGGGTTTGTTGAATGAGATCTTTTTCGATTATGAAAAAAATTCTTCCTGAAGTATACTTTATAACTATATCTTGTATCGCGAATCTTATTTAATTAAATAAAATAACAAATAATGATACCCAATTCCTTAGTGCTTCTAAAGAGTGAATATTGATTTCAATAAACAAGGTTGTTCAGAATTCCCTCCCGGATACCGAAGCACTATAGTGAAAAAACTAAGATGTATACAACAAAAAAGAACATTTGAAAGAATACGGAAACAATTCATGTATTACTTACGTGCTTTACAAGTGTTTTGTGTGTGAGACCTTGGTTAGACGGCTTACAACAATACGATAGTTCAGTTCCTGCCACACTCGACTCAAATCAACATTATTAACAGCACCAATCAGTGTTATCCTTTCATGCAGTTTTTCTACATTGCGCTGCAAAAGGTGTACGAAAACTTGGTCTTATGTAAAAAACCAAGTTTTCGGGTAAAAATACGCACTGTCAATAACGATGATAGTACCCTGCTGGTTACTATCATCGTAGTAAAGGGAGGCAGGAACTGGACTATGGTATTGATGTTAGCTATGTAACCAATGTTTTGCACATCAAAACTTGTTAACAGGGGCACAGCTACCACGGTACCAGCCGTTTTAATGATACGGGGCTCACAAGCTTCAGGGACACCAACATCTAATGAATACAAAATATCTTAAATTAATAAAGGAAATAAAAAAAGGCCCCAAAGATAATTTGATACCCTGTCCACTCAATGACTAGCTACGCTTGTGGCACCAGGACTCGAAACCGCGATACTCCGGAAACGAGTTTATGACCGTAGCCGCGTGAGCTATTGGAGATGTACCTGGTCATTTGAATGGTGGTCAAGTGATGAAGGCAACACCTTAGCTAGCACCTTATACATTAAACTCCGAAACCAGTGCTTCCAAATCTTTTTAGTGGCCATGGTAGCCTAGTGGTTAAGGTATTGGACTCGTGGCAGGCATGTCACGAGTTCGAGCTTAGTACCTCTGAATACACGCCGTGTAGTCAGAGGCGAATTGAAGTACTTGGAGGCCCCTGGTGTTAAGAGGTTTAAGGTCCGTGAGATCAAGAGTCGAAAAACTAAAATAGTGAAGAGTCGCTTACTTTAAATTCTCGAAATAAAATATACTGATAATAATAAAACTCAACGGCTAAAGAAAAATCTTAACTGTATATAAAAAAAAAATTAAAACCTTACTGAAGAGCTTACAGTTTTGCTATGCAACTTGATTTCTCTTTGGCAAATTCATCGATTATTTTTGCCAGATCTATTTTGTCTAAAACATTTTATTCTGCATATAATAGGACCTTGTTGTTCAATTGTCTTTTCTCCCATGGTACTTCTTAAATTATTTTTAACACATTTTAAAACTAAAAAAGTGTTTCACCTGATGCATTCGATAACGGTATTGTTAAAAATATTTTCAAAAGTATTTCTACATTAGGATTTCTCTTGCAACTCGATAAATTTCTAGCGGGGGTATTCATTCCATCTTTTCTTGCCCCAATTCATATCGTCACAATTAAAAGATTCAATACCGTCTTTGGCACTGGGGGCCCCTGGTTGCCGCCAGGTCCGCCACCTGCTTAATCTGCCACTGTGTGTAGGGGAGCGATGCACGTTAAATCTATCGTGAGCTCAAACGTCCTTCCATTGGTGTGGTGTAGTAGTTAGGAGATGAAATGCCAGCTCAGGTGTCATCCTCGTCACACTACCATTGTTTAAAATTACGCGGCCCATCGCCAAAAGCCCTCGAGTAGCTGAACAGTGCGAAGTGAATCTTCACTCACTCCCCAAATCAATTTATCACCGCAGATTGGTCAAAGTTTAATAATTTTACCGCGGCCCGCTAAGGGTGCGACCTTAACTGCTTATGTTTGAGATTATTTTGATTTATAAATTTTATTGTATTCAAATGTGCTTTTAGATCAAAGTACAATTACATCAAAAATTATTAGAAAGTGATTTAAAATGGAATATAAATTGATTTCCATGGAAAGTCGCACAAAGCCGAGAGAAATGCACCGCAATAAATAAAAAAGAAGTAATTAATGTTCTCTGTGCGCTAGTACCGTTTAATCCCCTGACCGGTACCGGCTTGGGTGTAGGGGACCACTGCTGTAAATTTCTGTATTCTTTCAAATGTTCTTTTTTGCTGTGTTCGCTTTAGTTTTATTACTATAGATTTTTAACCCTGGAGGGAATTACAAGTAATCCCGTATTATAAAATTATTATGTCTTTTTATTAGATTAGTCGGTCTCGGTGAATTAATGCGGTCATGTTAGACAAAAATTTGCTTAAAAATCAGTAATCAACTAAAGAGCAGACTTGAAGCGTGAAACGGTTCCTGAGCAAACGTTGGTGGAACCTATCCGAAGGAGTTTCGCTCAGACCTCGTCGCGGGTGCAAAATTAATTAAGGTCGTTAAAGCGGCGACAAAAGCGGACCACTTCAGCTGATAACTCCCACACACACAGAGAGAGACGCTCGGATCGATATGGTTTTAACCCAATGCCAGAGAGATTGAATCTTCTGCTTTAATTACGTTATTCTCGAAGACTAATTACAGATGCGATTGAAGCGCTGGAGCCGAGGTTGCAACCTCTCCGGAGAGGATTCAACTCACGTATTCCGAGGAAGGGGAGGGGAGTATTGATCCCAAAAAGGGGTCCACGTGGGTGCATTCACTCGGAGGTAAATTCCCTCTCTCGTGAAAAATTGTTCCGTCTCTTTCTCTGGCCAAAATATGTGGTTGATTAAAATTGCTTATTATTTTGCTGGAAAACACAGGTTCTTTTTGTCGAGAGAGAAAAATGAACCCTCGTAATGAGGTGAAAAAGTTCGTGATCCCTCCGTTGTGTAAATGAGTTTTGTTTTTATTGGGTTTGTGTGTGTTTGGGAGAGAGAGAGGGAGGGGGGAGAAGTTGTCACGTATTTTATTAAATTTTTCTGCTCTTAGTGGTTTTGTTTTTGAAACTTGTTATAAAGAGTCCACGAGAGTGCGCGAAGAATATATTTAAAAATAATTATCACGTGTTTTGTTAGCAGTCTTGGTAGAGTAAATGTTCTTTTTTCTGAAAATATTTCTCATGCGCTTTCGTATTTTATTTTCAGGGAAATCTTTTTCTTCATTATAAAATGATACCTGATCTGTATAAAAATGTATACAGTAAGTTTTTATCGTAAAATAAATAAACCACAATGAGTAGACTAAAAATAACTGAGTCAAGCCCCCCCCCCCGAGTTTTTCATCTTATTAGACATTCAATTGTAGTTTCAGTGTAAAAATTATATTTCTGAAAAGTCTGAACAAAAAAACAGTGGATTTTTTTCGTTACTTTTTTTTTAAACGGCAACTAACGAAATAGCTGGACTTCGTAACATGTAGAAATTTTTTTTATTGTCACTGAAATAGCTAAGAAAAACTTTTACATACAAGGGAGAGGTTCTTTAACTACTAACATCAAAATAGAACAGCACAATGAGTGCCATTGTGTTACGATGAATTTCGTAATTCTGAGTTTTTGTCATTGGAAAAGGTATGAAAGTCAAGGCTAGTATATAATACTTTTAGTAACTTTTGCGCCAAACTTCTTAAAAACATGGAGTTCAATTAACTTATACTAATATATAATGTCTTCTATTGTTACGGAATTGAAATTTTGAATGTAACTGAATCTGGATACTGTTTCTGTCGAATTCACATAACCTTTCTAACTTGCGTAAAAAAAGATAGGACATGTGTTACAGGATATAAGGCTAGTAAGGAAATCAATATGAAATTTTGAATGGTAAATCAGAAATGTTTGAGAAATTATTAAAACCTACTTATTGTAACAATTCATTTAGAGATCGCGAGTTCCCTTATAGGTATTGAATGCGATGAAGGTTTTTAAAAAGAAATTAAGCTATATATTCAATGTCATTATTCATAGTTTATGTATCGTCTTTTTAATAATATAAAGGATATCATTTTTTAACATGAAGATAGCTTTTATTTAGAGACAAAATCTACATCGTTTCCTTTAAGAAACTTTTCGCTTTTGAAAAGTAGGAAGATCTTCTGAACTATTAAAATTATTCTTTAGTTCATTTAAAATATTATTTAACAAATTGTTTATTACACCTACAGGTCAACAATTGATTAAACATGAATTCTTCTCGCATTTTAATGCTTTAAAAATGTATACATAATGCTTTAAAAAAGTTACCTTTATTAAATTATTTTTCCATTCGATTTTTACTGGAACAGTAAGCTTAAGCCAGAATTTTATCAAATTAGTTTTAAATTTAAGAATTTTATTACTTTTCTCCAAAATACCTTATTTTAAGAAACATATTATTTTAAAAATACTATGTTATGTTAAAAATACAATGTAAAACCAAAATACTATTATGTATTCCGATGTTACTTCTTCGGTATAAGTTCTTAGAATAAACAGTTTTTTTCATCTTATTTTCACAATGATTCCAAAATATCAGTTTGACTTCTAGAGTTCTACATGAGTGTGTTCACATGCACACCCAATTCTCCTTTTACGCAGTCTTTTTTTACATGATTTTGAAATAAATCCTTAAATTCGTGTACCGTGTTATTTTATTTTTCACAGATTTTTGCTCTGGCACGAATCCCCAAAAAATTCGGGAATTCATGCCCTTTTGAAAAAGACGGTTTGGTCAAAATTACTACTGTTTTTGATAATAAAGAAGTCAATAAAATTGAAGGTGAAGTTCAGATATTAGCTGATTTAATCCGGGAAGGCTTGAATTTGCTACAAGTATGAAACAACATTTTCTTACTCATGATCCTGATATAAAGAGGGCCAGGGCCTTAAAATTTTAACATGATCTTAAGTTTTGTGTAGTAGGATATCAAGAATTATGTAATCAATTTGAGCAACAACAAAAAAAATACCCAACACAGGAAGTTAATAATGAACGGAATTCTTCAAATGAATCAAAATCAATGGTTGTGGTAGGCATATCTGATACATCTACTCATGGTAGCATTTTTGATACATTTCGTAAGAAACGTGCGCGCTTGTTATCAAGTAGCAGTAAATAGTTTTTAATTAAAATTTTATTCCTAATTTCAATTTGAATTTTGATATGCTGCATGTACTTACAGGCTAAATTTTCAATGTACACTTATTTTTTTAAAATAAAAATGAAATGTGTTTTTTGTTTTATAAATATGTAACATGGATCTCTTTATTACTTTTTGCGCGGTTTTTTGGGAAAATACTTAGAAATTTTTTATTTTACATGACTTTTTTAAGTTGAGGAACATATCCCCAAAATTTACCAGATGTCGCATGTATTTTTTTACTCGATTTTTTTTCACGGTTTTCTAAGGAACGATTATCTACCGTGTCAAAAAAAGAGTTGGGTGTACTCTTAAGATTTCAAGTCGTCAGAGTCCTTTATCTCGTGGAAAGTCATGTGTCACACGTGCGTTTAGCAGAACAGAGTAAAGAACACATCATCCATCTCAAACGCAAGAAAATGATAAACACAGACTCACTAAAAATGCGAAAAGTTAACAATCACAGCGAAATGTTTTTAACTATGTTCCATTCCTTCTCTAGTGAGTAATGAATTATTCATGGAGATCAACCACAGAGTCGATGCTGCTCAGATAAGAGCAGAGCAACAGGTAGAACCGTGTTGCGAATTCTTGTCTTTATTTGTTCTTTTTTTTTTTCACTCGAGCTGAGGTGTATAGGTTCCGAACTGCTCTTGAATGAAGCGAAGGCTTCAAGGTCGCTTTCATGCGCTGCTTATCTGAGCGCACAGTCTACTAATAACCAGTTGCCCGATATTATAGGTTAAACAGTCGGGCAGGCAAAAGGGAACTTCAGGTGATGGAGAAAAATAAAAAGTAGCCTGAATACTTTTACATAAGGAATCGAACGAGGTTAGATCAGTTTGGGAACGGTATTTAGCAACTTGTGTGACTGTTGTACATTATAATTAAATTGCAAACCACATATTGGTGCATTGCAGTGTTTTTTAAACTCGGGGTCACGTCACTAAATGGGGTAGTGTCACTTGCATCTGGAGTCACCAAAAAATTTAGGATTTTTGATACATTGTGTTGCTTAATATAACTTATTTGCCATTACTACTAATAATAATTTAATTGTTTATTTAGATTCTTGTTGGAGAAAACCAATTGATAATTTAATTGTTATTTTAGATTCCTGTTGGAATATTGATCAAATCTAAAAAATATTGAGGAAGTACTTAGTCCGGAGGTGCAGATTCCAAGATTTAATAACATAACTAAAAATGATCAAGCACATCTTTACCCTTGATTTTGCATACACAGTTGTTAATAAAAGGCAATGATCTCGGAAGCGAACTCAAAATGACTACATTTCATAAACAAACTATAGTTCATATAAAACTTACCTTGTAATTACATTACATAGCATTTGTTTAATTTTAATTAAAATTTCTAAATCGTAATATTCAGAATAAAACCATTGTGGATGTTTATTACTACAAAACAGTAATATAACACAATAAAACATGCACCGAAGTACCCAAGCATATGTAAACTTTGCCCAATGCTTATGGGGTCGCTCCAAATTTGTGTACAAAAAATTGTTTAGTTTAAGAACCCCTCGAAAAATCTAAAAAGCCCTGGAGTATTGGAAACAGCAACAACATGCCGGAAACTGATTGTGTAAAAAAATTAAATGTGGTTATGGAACATGTCCTTTTTTTCGTAAATTTAGGATTTGTGAACTTTTTTAAAAACAAGATATTTTAAAGTGTGTGTTTTTGTAACTCTCTAATTTAAACTAGACCTCCCCTACTTAAAACATCTACGACAAGAAAGTACTTATTATTGCATAATACTTTTTGGGGAAAAAATATCAATAAGCATTGTCTCATCGGCGTTTGTGTCTTAATTAGGAAACAAATTTTCAGTTCGTGTGTTTCAGTTCGAAGAAAAACTTTCTAGACTGCAGAACTCTAAAACTAACTGTAAAGAGAATCATGAAAAAAAAAAAAACAATAAAAAGCATGCATTACCCAAACCAGAACGTTTTGCTCGCTTAACTACAGATCCTTAATAAGTGTTAAAACTATGAGCTTACTTATGGAAAAGTTAAACTATTTTTCGAGTAATAATTGCGTATACGGTTGTAATCTTAAGAACGACGCAAAAGTGTTTTAGTTACTTTTATTCAGTGGCATACATAAGAGAGATGTTTGTAGGTTCAAACTCCACCCTAACGCCCAGAGATTTTTAACATGAAGATTAGTCTTGACGCTTTTTTTCTCGAGAACGTGTTTTCCCTCCCATAAATGTAACCTATGTGTACGCCACTGCTTGGATTATTTCAAAAACTTAATGTTCCCAATGAAGATACGTATGACATTCGGTTCATAACTCGCTAAGAAATGTCCTACACTGATAATTTCTTACTTAAAATATAATTTCACACTCCGTGTGCAACTTATTGCTCACTGCATCTAATTTCCATAATGCAGCTTGAATAACTTACGACTGTGGCGCGGTTCCCCAGAGCGGGTTCGGACACCCCAGAGCCCTTAATTTTTTTCAGATTTATTAGAATCCTATGGATATAGTATGTAGAATTATATTGAGTATTAGTAATTAATTTTATTAATTAATGCTAATTATACATTCAATAATTAACTTTTTACTGTCTTTTGTTCCCGAAAATCGACAAAATCAAAATAATATGTTGGGAGGCGTATTGGAGCATGGCACGATAATGAACTTTCGAACCTGGACCCCCCCCCCTACCTAGAAAAATTCCTGTGTGTGCTTAAAATTTACGATTATGCTTAAAACATCGTTTCTCTTTAAATTTCCATTTTAGAACTTCTACAGATAACTTGTTATTTATTTTTTATATTAACCTTTTGATAAATATGGTTAAGTCTATACTGAGATAAATCTGTACGTCCGTAAAAGTATTTTGTGTAAGCTGTCAAAGAGAGTATATATAAATAATATATGTACTGCCCATATATTGAGGACACGTATAGTTTGAAATATTTTTTGTTTAAGTCTCCTCTTATTAGTTAGTTTTTTATTAAGTCAGTATTTCTGCAAATTAACTTATCTGTAAATTTTTGAAATGTGACTAATTTTACTCTGAAACAAATTTGAATGTTACTTTTAAAAGACCGTGCATTATTTATATTTAACCGAGCATCAATTCAATATTTTTTTTAAATGATCTTATTCTGATCTCTTGTCCAACAAGGGTTAATGCATGTGTCCTGGGTCAAATCATAAATTAAGAAATTTCTTGAAGTTAATAGAGAAAACAGTGTTTATGTATATTAATAAATTATTTTTTTTAAAAAAATGCTACATCACTTCTTTCTTACCCAAGAGTGTTTTTCAATCTGAATTTAATTTTCAACGACAATTACGTAGATACATTTTTGTTGAGTAACTTGCTCCTGAACTTGAAATCTGAACCCTTTTCTGTCGTTGTTGATGGAATGGAATAAAATTGCTATACAACCATGAGATTTAGAAGTATACAGAAATTCTATAATGGGTGAGGGAGTGTTGCAGACAAAAAAAAAATGCGTAGACGCCAAGAGGTAATTGATATGGTACAAATTAAACAAAAAAATTCTTTTCTTTAATTCAACCCCACCCCTTTTGTGTATGCCACTACTCCGTCTCGATTCAATAAAAGACATTAGATGCCTGCTGCTCTTGAAATATAAAGATGTTTAAAAATCTTGAATGAGGATTGTGTAAGAGTTCTAGAACGGATTCAAATATTGAATTTCGTATATGCTGTATATATTAGTTGCATTACAAACTAATTCTGTATTTTAAACTGATGTCATCCATCCCTTGTAATTTTTGATCAATGATTGTATGAAAATGTCCTAATTAGGTTGTCATATAGGAGGAACGTAATATATTTCAAAAATGTGTAAATATTTTCCTGTTTCTATGCTTATCTCTAGCATTACTTTGTTGCATCCTAATCTCATTCTAGAGTCTGCCTTCGAATGATGAATCCGATTAAGATTAAACGGCCAAGTGAAGAGGACC
Organism: Trichonephila clavata; assembly: GCA_019973975.1. Lineage (NCBI taxonomy): Eukaryota > Metazoa > Arthropoda > Arachnida > Araneae > Nephilidae > Trichonephila > Trichonephila clavata. The sequence goes on from BMAO01024221.1 coordinate 165,367, forward strand.
CGATCCTCGTGGAGAGTGTGGAGTCACACTCCATAAAAGCCCAATCGTGACCCTGTTCGTTAATTACAGGAAGAGACAATCCTCTTGTGGAAGAGCCTCCAGACGTAAACAAGGCAGCACGTGCTTCCGTCTGCTGCTAGACACCGGGGCTCTCTCTTCTCCTAATAAATGACTGGTCGGCCTCTTCGGGTATGCATCACCCTGACTGCTCCCGATAAATCAGAGGGCTACTGTTGCGCTCTTGACGACATTTTCCGTGTTGCAGTCGGGTAATTTGTTTGGAAGAAAGATGTACTTCGGGCTCTCTCGCTTTTTTTATTCGCCACCCCCTGTTCAGCGTGTGCTTTGGGAATTCATCACTTTTGGGGTGGTATATTTATGCCCTTCCTATTTCTATAGCATGTCTTTTTACACTCGTTGGGACATGTGTTTAGAGGTCGTCTTCCTTCTTTGTGCTGCTGGCTACCGTGTTAGAAGATCGTTGACAACATTTGCCTTGTTGGTATTGGATAATTTGGACGAAGATATACGTCTTCTTTTATACCACCCTGGTTTTACTCAATGTGTGCTTTGGATATTTATCATTTTTTTGGAGTGGTACTTTTGTTGCTTTCTTATTTATATTCAGTGTATGAATAGAAAGTAGCCCATTTATGTATATAAAAGTGGAAATTATCCATGTTAAAATGCTAAGGGTTTCAAATTTATGACTTGTATTCCACTGTTTGGATATTCGGTGACAATATTTCGCGTGTTGGAATCGATTAATTTGATAAGTATACGTCATTTTCCCCTACCTATTTTGATTTATATTCCATGAGCAAATTTCAAAACATTATAATGCTAGATTTAGATATTTATTAGTCTTTTGTTCTCTTAAGTTTTCCTTTTTTCTTCTTTCTGTTTTTCCATTTATTTCTGAATTATATCCTGTTGAGCCTATATTTTTATTTTTTAATCTTTTCTAAAGTGGTTTTATTTTGAAAATGTGTTTAAAATTACGTAATTTTTAATATTTCTTTCTATGGATTTCAATATTCTTCCAAAATTATTCAAATGAAGAAAAATTATTCATGATTGTTATAGTATATTTTAAAGCAAATATAATACATTTCATCAACTATATTTAAGAAATTATATTAAAGCTTAGACCAATTGTGACCAAAGTTGCGAGCTTATTTTTGTATCTAAAATCCGATACATATTAAGAAATTTTCAAAATTATTTGATTACAATCATAACATTTATTATTTACATAGTTTATGTAATAATATAGTGCTGGGTCTCTGATCTAGTTTAAATTGTACTGAAAAGTAAGATTTTTATACACAGATTGAACTTAATTCAATAGATAATATCTTTTTACAAGAAACTTGTCTTAGTTTCAAGTAAATAACTTCGCGTTTTAATAATTTCGTGACTTAAATATGATCCGTAAACTTTTATTTTAGCTGGCGGTCATTTCAATGTGGAGTTAATTATAGTATTTTTTTTATCAATAAATTATTATTTGTGTTATTTAAAATAAATATCCATCAGTGTAGTTTCTGGTTTGCTTTTGTTGCTCAATTAGCTTGAAATAAATTTAAAAAATTGATTATTGATCAATATTAATGGCATGAAGGATTTATTGGCTTATATTAAATATTAATGATTAATATTTTATAAGAAATAGAAAAGAACTGAATAAAATGCATAAAACTACTGCAGAAATCACCAAACTGTATTTAAGATCTTTTAAACACATTCATCTGAATATAATTCCAAATAATAACTTTCTTTCATTTGCTGATTTTTTAATGCTTACGTACAATAATTTACCGCATCTAATTAGTTTTTTTTTCTGAACTAAACTTTCAGTACAAGATTTCATAAAACCGACGTGAAGAAAGCTTTATGGCAAAAGCTCTAAAGTAATTTTCTAGCAATTTAAAATTAATTAATAAAGTTTTTCTACTGCGAGTTGAAGTCTTTTTAATAGTGAATTAAAATGCTCACTTCGTAGGTTCGAAAATACGGCAAAAAATTGAAATATAGTTTCATGAAGAAGACTCTTAATTCCGTCCAAAAGGTCAAACATTTACATAGCAACTAAGTTGAACTTCAGCTGCCTTTTCCTTTAATCATTCAACTGTTAGCACGGCCGAATTCAATGGTTGCATTCCTCTCGTTAAAGCGAAAGGTTAATTCATTCATAGATGGGTGAGTTCTCATTAGTTCATCTTCACAAGTAATTTAAAATGTTTTAATGAGTTCGAAATGATGTAATGCTCGTCTTTGTTGGATTGCAACTAAATACTGAAACGCACACACAATCGCAGTTTACCGTAATATGTTGGGGGAAGTTTTCAATAAAGGTATACTTTGAAACCTTTAACTTGGAGTTTCTCGTTAAGTATTATGCAAAAATAGATTACTTGGATATTTCATTTATTTATATACAACTCTTCATTTTACGTTAGTGAACACTTTATGTTAATTACATGAATGTTAAATGTTAATTATTTATGTTAAATTTATGTAAGCGGCTTGCTGGGTGGCATAGTTGGTTTTCTGCTGGCCTTGTACACCTAAGGTCGCGGGTTCAACCCCGACCCAAGTCGGTGGAAAAAAGATGCAGGAAATCGTCCACATCATATGATTTTGCGGCATGTAAAGTTTCCTAGAGTGCCTGTTTGGCTTGGGTGCTCTCGACAAAAGTAAATTCCTTGTACAATTTCACATCGTCAGAGCTCGGGTGCCTTCCCCTGGGGATGAAACTGGACGTCAGAATTAAATTGTGGCAATTGGTATCCACCTATGTAGTGCCAAACTAAAAAGAGATACCAGCTCCCGGTGAAAGAACTAGCGTGCAATGTGGTTAAACATCAATCCGCAGCCCCTATAGAAATTTTTAAAAATTATGAAAGCGAGTTTATATGAGTCGAATAATTCAAAAGAAAAAAATTATTGTCATAATGATTAAGTATTTGACAAAAAAAGTAGAAAAAGTAAATTGAGAGTGTGTGTCGTGAGTATATATATAATTTTCTTATTTTCTTTTTCGTGTATCTGAACAGAAGAACAATTAATCATTAATACCATAATAACCCTATTGAAGGAATTTTATAAGTTTTTAAAAATTATCAATGAGTAATTGCTATAAGAAAAATTAACGAATACTTCCGGATTTATTTTTCATGGTAATACTACACATATTCATTTGCTAATGATGTTAAAATTAATAAAATAACGAGGAATAATATTTCATAAAGCAGGTTTTCTCCGTTATAACCATAAAATTATTCCATCTAGTAAATTAGACCATTTGAATTAATTTAGAAATAAATTTAGCACCGAAAAGCTGCTTATACTTTAAATATATCGTGAATGCCTATAAAATTTTAGATTTTCATAACAGGAAGCTGAATATATGGTTAATTAAATTGTTAAATTTAAAATTTGTACACTGAGTGTTCTCTTCAATTTTTTATCTCTTCATATTTTCTCATTATGATAATTTTTAAGCATATTATAAATCTATTAATCATATCATGAAAAACCTACAATTCCTACATGCCCAGAATTATGATGAATAAAAAAAAGATTAATTACTATAATTATTGTTGTGATTAATAATCATATTTTGCTATGAGAAACGCTCTACATAATTTCCAACTTTGTTGCTATTCCCCTCCCCCTTTTTTTTGTACGATAAAATTGATTCCCTCAATAGAGTTTTAAATCTTTTATAGAGTTATTTAGTCTCCTAGACATTTAATATCTATAAGTAAAGTAAAAGTCCTTTATTTTGACTGAGATACATTTAGTTTATTGAGTTTTTTTTCCCATATTTTCTCGTAATATACATTGCAGTCTTCCTAAACAGTTATTTTAAGAAATAAATACTGGATTATCATTTTTGAAGTAAATATAAAGGAAAAAGTTATGCATGTATTTGTATATCAATAATACTAATCCCAGTTTATATATTCTAAGAAGCTCATTAACATAAACTATTAGTAATATGCAAATAATATAATATATAAACTAAACTGAGGTTAATGTATAAACTAAACTGAGTGTTTTTTACTAATTTATGTAAGAGATGTTATATTTGGATGAATGCATTAACGATTCTAATGAATAAATTATAAGGATGGGGTGAATATAAATAGGTAATAAGGTGCTTTTCCCTGAAACGGCGCCAATGAGCAACTGAGATGGGGTGTATTTGAGTTTGCATTTGAACTCCCACGTTCCCATTGGAGCCGCGGATCCTGCCCGTGAGACACAAGTTCTCAAGGTGAAATTCCAGCAACTCCGATAATGACAGGGCTCAGCAAGGACAATGCCTCACAATGGAACGTCCAAAGATGCTGTGTCTCAGCCGACCTCGGACGATGGGGCTTATCTCCATGTTGCCAACTTTACTTCGGAAATAAAAGCTTCTAAATGGGTTTTATTTTTAAAGCAAAAATATTGCCCTGCAAATACTGTTAAGACGAGTGAGGAAAAGTGTATGAGGTTTTTCTAACTATTGTAGTTTATTTTTAACGTGAAATGAGTTTTAATACCTGATAATTAAAAATATCCTTCTTAAAATCGCTTTTCAAATTTTAAATACTTTATTCTTGTGATTGTTTTCAATCCGGTTGGTTATATTTCAGTAGAGACTCTAGAAAATGACTGCGTATATTAAGAGTAACAAAGTCCTTAACTGATAAGTAAATTAAGTAAATTAAGAGTAACTTCAAAGTCCTAAAAGCCTAAATAAAACTCGAAACTCTATTTTCAGACAGAAAAATTTCCAAATTTCCGTATAAATTGGGATACTGTAATACATACGTGTGTGTGTTCACAAAACCTAATCTTTGAAATTAATTAAAATCCATAACATAAATACACAGTATGCATAGTTTTGTATTAGCATAAGCGAGTATATTTAGTAATAGTGTACAGGGAACGAAATATGAAGCACATTTTTGCACTAGAATAAAAATGGATAATAAATGAAAACCATACAATCTATAGAATCGAAGTTGGAATAAGTAGTAGTATTATGTAAGGTTGGAGCAATTTTCAAGCTAAAAAATTAAAGTCTGCTTAACATTCATGTTTAAAGTTTTTTTTTTTACATTATGCGAAGACGATCTTAAATTTTACAATTTATATTCTGAAATTACTCGCACTCAAGATGTAGAATGTTCCTAAGTTAAATACATACGAGTTAAAAAACTTAATACAGATTCTATATATTTCATTCTTCATAGTTATAATGAATATTCCATGAAATATCTTACCATACATCTTAAAAAAAACTTACATAGGAAGCTAATTCTTCTTAATCTTTTTATTTTTAATAACGGTATGATTCATAATAATGTTTTTCTGTTTCAGTATTTCACAATTTTGTATCTGAAATCGCCCTGATGTAATTTTGTCCCTCCTCTTCTACAGGGGTGTGTTTTCTTAAAAAATAATTATAATAATATATTGTAATATATTTTCTTGTTTATGCATATTTTTTGCATTATTTCCTGTCTATCACGTGTCAAATTGAACCTGGGTAATGACTAAAGTTTACTCACGAAAACTCATACACATACATGTAAGAAGAATGTAACTTTGCTTTCCTATGTTCTGCATAGCACGATAAAGATGTTGATGTTAAAGTAGCTTTGTATACTACCAAATATATATAATTTGGTATATACTTTGTAAATACCAAAAAATGTTTACCTTTTTACTTGATAAAACTCAACCGAAATAGGAACCTCTGTGTCCCCCCCCCTTGTTCTAAGGCTTTTGGATACCTAGCTACGTCACTGCTTAAGAACACCCTATAAGAGTTTATTTTCAAAATCGATTTAATGTTTGAATTTTTTCGTAAATTAAATAAATTTCGAAGGACTGGAAATAATAGAGAAAAATTCAAGAAAATGCATCGGAAATTTAAAAAAAATATATAGGCAATAATTTTTTATCAACAGAAATATTTACGAATTTATAATGCTATTTTAGGTCTTTAAAGTACTAAAAGTTCAAAAGGCGAATAATAAAACGAAATTTTGAAATTGTTAATTTTTTCCCCAAAATTCGTTATTCTCAAATAGTTTTTCATGCATTCAAATGTGTGTTTATGTAAAACTCATTTTTTCTAATTTGGAGACCTAATGGTTTTTCCATGATAAAATTTCAAATACAAAATATTTGCCAAGTTTTTGACTGAGTACATTAAATCTTTATTTAATTGGACTTCAGAATTATTATTGAAAACATTTTCTAAAAAAAATTACGAGATGGCATTTGAAATAGGATATATACCACCTGACTGGTTATAAATTCCGCCACAGAAATAAGTTTTCAATGCAAAATTATGCCAATTAGTTTCTATTTTCTGACAAACTTTGAGCAAAGCTTAAACTATTGAAAACATGAAGGTTCGATATGAATAATTCTGAAAGTTGAGTTTGATAAATGATCAAAACCTTTGTAATTCTCATAAACAATATCATTTAATTCTTCTGCGTGTCTATTCTTCACAAAGATTTTGGTTTGCGCTAATCTTTTAGATAAAACTCTATTATTGGATATTCATATATTTTACTAATACCTGCAAGGACTGTGAATGTGAACCAAATCAATTTTTAATTCTTTTTGAATTTCATTCATTGATCCTGATATTTGTATAAACTAGTTTTTGAATTATGAATTGCAATTTTTATCTGAATTTTGGCGATTTAATTGATAAACTCTTTATGAAACCTTTAAATAATATGCCATTATTTAAGATTGTGTTATGCCTGTAACTTTTCTCCAGTGTCCAGTTATGATCTTGGGTTAACATTATAGGGATTTTGGTTACAGAAAGTATTTCATACAAGCATGAATATAATCATTCATCGAAAATATAAGAACTGAAAACACACTTGAATGCTTTAGCTATGAATTAAAATGAGCTATTATTGTTTAGCTATATTTCAAACAAATGTTCATTTAATGAGATTTAAATAAGAGCACCAACTATTAGAAGATAAATTCGTAAATTGCAGAAAGTTAATAACTGAGGTGTGAGAAAACGATCGTAATACTTAACCGTTAAAAGAAAAATGACAATTGAAAGAAAAGATACTATATATATATATACACTTTTTTTCAATTCATGTCATAATAAAAAAGATGTTATGGATTTCCTTATTTGTAACAACTCCACGAATCTTGTGTTGGTAAAAAATGACATTTGTTTCGAAATTTCTGAATACAACAGGAGTAAGTAATAATTTATAAGTTAATAATGTAGATGTTGAAAAAATAAGATTCTATTGAGAATTTTATTACTAGTTTTCTTTATAAAGAAAGTTTAAAAATGGAATACCAAGGCTTTGATACTCTCTTGGAATCATGTACCTATGTTCTTAAGGTGTGTGTCTTGTATTTCCTGTATATAAGATAGATTTTATATAAGGATTTATAAGAAAATAAAAGTCAGTTTTTCTTTTAAATTTAGTGTATAAAAGAATCCTGATTTAATAATTATCCAAACACCGTATTTATTCGAATCTAAGCCGCACTTTTTATTCAATGTTTTATCAGTGCTTCTAAAAAACGAGTGTAGTTTAGAACTAAAGGGAAGAGAGAAAATAATTATATGGGGCAATTAGAGCAATTACAGGTTCTCTCAAGAATGTGTTTTAAAATTACATTAACTGGATAGCGATAAACCATATTATACACTTTTTCATTTTTCACAGAAACTTGTTGAGAATTTGGCACGCGGCTTAGATTCGAATAAATACTGTAATTCGAAAACGACATCTTGAAAAATATTTTAGAATAATTAATAATTTGTCTATGCAATTGAAATTAAATGTAATTTTTCCTATTTATAATTATTAATGAAAATAATATCGTTACAGGAAGTATGATTTATTTTTAAGTATTCCCTCAGCTAAACTTCAAATTAATTTCTGCACATCCAATTCGTATTAAGAAAAGCATTCCATTTTATTACTTCAGTGGGCATTAAAAGACTTTATTTTTTGTTCTTACTAGGAAAAGCTAATTCAAGGGAACATATATCTTATGAATTCATCTCGTTATAACTTAATTCAATAGCAAATTCATTTAATATTTTTCTTTTCTTTTGCGGAAGTGCATTTTATAATTTTATACGTCTTGAAAATTATTTTAATTTGAGATGGACCGTTGAATGTTATGTTTTTTATGCTCTATGAAACCCTCAAGGTCGAAATTTCTGTAATTGATATTTGACATAGTAATTACAGGCGTTTTCTTGTAAAGGGTGAGAGAGGTTATCTGACCTTGCCCCATATTTTTAATGAATGGCTTACGGAACAGCCACGCGGGTAAAAATGTCGGATATAGCAAATCACGAAATTAGCCAGTCAAAAACGGCCGGTTAAAATTTATATGCCCATCGGTCGAAATCAATCAATCAATGAAAACAGGTGTGTACGAATCGGGAAGAAAAAATTAGTGAAAGGGGAAAAACCATTTCTGTACACCAATCATTTCGATCTTAGTTTTTGAAAAATCAATGATTGCTGGAAAAAATGCCATGGTATAAATCACCTTTTTAAGTAATACGTTTGAAAACAGAATAACATTTCAATATTAATTGTATCCATAGATTAATCAGTTATCAACTTGATTTTATGCAAAAAAAACTCCCTCTTATCATAGAAAATTAATTAATTTTTCATTTTGGTAAAAAGTTATTTAGAATTTAGAAATTCCTGATAAATTCTAAAATAACAACAAAATAAAGTAGTTATATTTTCTCAAACGGGAATGTAAATACATTTAAACGAATATATATTGTTTGTATTAAAAATAATGGGCAATAATAACACTTGCATATTACAAAACTGCACGGATAGTTGAGTTCATTAAGTTAAATATTTGAAACTTCGCAACGTGACTCGGGCTAGTTACTGCGAAGTTAAGTTAGTGTTGAGAGTTACTCTTTGCGTGTGTTTGGCAATAAAGTTCATTATTTAAAAGCATAATTTTGAATAAAAATATGTTGTAGGCTCTTCTAAAACACCCACCAGAATTAAGTCCCTAATTTCTTTAATCATTATTTTTTCGATTGTATAGGAGAAACGTATTGGTCAGTGTTTTTTTCATTCATAATTTTTTTTTTGTAATACATACCTTGTAAAAAAAATTATTATCACGCAATGAATCTCAATGATTAACTTAATTGCTGGCTGACCTATAATATTGTTTATCTAGTCTCTTTATAATCTATCCATTTATATATATATATTCCTGAATTTTTTTCCCTTGTAGAATACTTGCTTATAAGGAAAAATCAATTGTAAATTTAATTTTACAAAATTTTTTAATAGCAAATTTTAATTAACCGTTGAGTAATAATCTGCTAGTTTTGAATTTTTATTACTGCCAAAAATGCTTAAAATGAATATCGGCTTCTTTTATTTGCTTTTGAATGATACAGATTTGTGGAATTATTTCTAAAAGTAGTATTTATAAGAAAAAAAGGTCATTTTTTTTGTTTAAAATTAATTTTTTTATAAGTTCAAGATTTTAAAAGTTCAAAATTTCCTCAAATTTCGAAAAGTTGTTAGATTACATCTTTCTTTTTGTTTTAAAGATAAAAATTAGAAAATGTTAAAAAATATATGGCTTGTATAGATACATTTTTAAGAATATTTATGATAAGTTTATAGTTTATTGTAGATTAAATGAAAAAATTTTTCCCAAAATAAACTTATAAAACTTCTTTTATTACTAACATTCATTTATAATGGAAAATATTGAAATTTATGTATGATTATGAGAAAACAAATTACAAGAATTTTACATCAGTTAATATTTTTATTTAAAATAGATGACAGGTAAATTTAAATTGATTTTTGTGTGTTTAACTTGGTTCATGAAAAGTAATCAATAATTAAAAAATTATGATTGAAAACTTTCCATTCGAAATTTTATAAAATTTGGCAATTGTTTTGATATTTTTAAAAAAGTTTTGAAGAGTAGAATTTTTTTAAAAAAAGAAATTGTATATCAAGTAGAATTATGCCACTTTAAAATTAATATGATCATAAAATCCAAGCAGAAAGCACAGAATTAATAGTTATATTTGCAATAACTTCTAGCAGGTATTCTGAATAAGTTCTTTTTTCAAAATACACTGTGGAAAATTCCGATTCAGAACATTAACAAAAAGAGTTCGGGTTATACATTCATATACATACATTGATATATAGTACGCACCTACATGATATATAATACTTATACGTAATACACACACAATTCATTTCCATAACATCTATTTTAAGGCAAGAAATTTTAAAAATGTGTTAAGTTTCAGTATTTCAACACCCCTTCACACACACCAAAAAATTCTCTTTACCTATATTTTGTTGGATGATTTTTTAAGCCAATTGTTTACACTGTTTTTAAAAAAAGATATTTGTAAATATCAAATAATGTTAATCAATATTTTTTTCAAAAAAATTGATTCTAAACATAATAGAATGCTTTATGTGCGAATAGTTTCTGGTTTCATTAGCAAACTAGCCGTTTCTTATTGTTCTTCATTATAAACCTAATTTAACAGCTTCGCAACTTCGTGCAGTCTTAAAACTCAATTCTTCCAACAAAAGGAAAGGAATTGTTTTTTAGTGATAGAGCCTCTTCGTTTTTAAAAATCGAGGTCACTTTTTTACTTGAATCGTGAGATAATGTTTTTTCAAAAGTGGTGTTTTGAAAAGATCACAGTTCAGTCATGTAATCAACCTAAACTTCGTGTGGTCGAGTGCTTTCACTGGAACTGTCTCTTTCATTGCTGTAGGTTCGATTCCAAAAGAACTCTCACAAAGCGTGGTTTCTGTAATCAATTCTCAGTAGAAAAACACAGATATTACCAAAGAAGGTTAATGTAAAAGGTCAGGAGAAAGGTTCGTAACTTACCCTTTCCCAGCAGTAAATTTACGTGTAAAAGCTTTATAACGTATTAAGCATTTTTAAAGAAGATATGCAACTCTAACTGTTGGTCAAATGAATTTGGGACATCTTTTTATGTCAAAAACGTGATCGGGATGTGTACTGTGACAACATATTTGAAGGAATTCTATAAGGTTAAATTGTATTTATGAACGTTTCTGGTAATTTATACATGCTACTCTTAAATATCCAATTAAAAACACAATAGGCATTACAAGTTTTTATGTCTTTAAAGAGTAAATTAAGTGTCGTGAGTTTAGTATTGTCTTGAACTGAATCAAAATATGAACTTTTGTAAGCTTCGTCTTAAATTAACATGATTATGCTGTTCTCTTAACAATCCATCATTATTTTACAAATTGGATTTTCTCTTGACCATAACCTCATTAGTTTAAATTCCCACAAGATTCGAAATTGGTACTTTTAAATTTGAAATTTTAAAAAGCAATAACATAATTTGACATTATTTGAGAAATTAGTAATAAATTTTCCGTCAACTACCAGTCAATATATTTCTAAATAATAGAAGTGCTAACCAATTTTTTTTAAAAATTACGACGTGAAAGAAGTATGATTTTTTTTCGAATCTTTCATTAAAAATCGATTAAAAATAAAGCATTTTCGCGAAAGAATAGTTTTTGTAGAAACGGTCTTGTGTGAAAAGTTACGCCGAGGAGGCTCTCAATAAGAATATAAATGATGGTATAACATGCATTACTTCCCTTATTTATTAATAGTATTAATTACAAACTAAAATATAAAGGGGAAAATCTAAAATTTTTAAGGGTATCAATTTATATTGATAAATTTGCAACCATCAATAAAAGGGAAAAAAAAGTAGTAGTTTTTTATTAGGAAAATAAAAATTAAAAAAAAAAAATCCCAATCACGCCTTGAAAACATCTGCCCCTTTTTTTCACGCATGCCTTCATTCACATTAAAAAAAAAAAGGATTTCTACCACCTGCTTCAAATCTTTAAAAGTAAAAATGTTCAACTGCAAGGAGGCCAAAAAGGCTTAAAAATAGTGATTTCTTTTTATTCTGTTTGTAAAATTATTCAAAACTGAAAATCTCAATATATGGTAAAGGGAATTAAAGATATTATTTCTTTCTACATGCAGAATAAGTGAAGCAAAAATACATAAAATTTCCCAAAATATTCCTTTTTTTGGAGAATGTAACAATCAACGGGTCTGTGTGCTCGACACCTTCCTTTTTGCTTAATTAGGTAAATAATACCACGGTTAAAGTCAGAACTGAGTTTTCATTACATTAGTTATAATAATCAACCATTCATCAAAATGAAGTAATTAATATAAATAATCCTGATGTTTAGTCATTATTCAAATTTATATAAATCTGCGCGAGTATATGAATTTATTTAATGAAGTTTATTTCTTTAAAAAAACTACTCATTTATTTTTTTCAAAAAAAAATTCTATTAAATTTTTTAAAATAATTTTCATTTATCTTTGACTGATAAAAAGGAAATAATTGTTTAAAAGAACACATAAATGAATGAAACCATTACAAAGAAATATGTCTATAATAATTATGTTACATCACATCTTTTAACATGAATGATACTAAATTCAAAATTGTCTCGAAATTTTCTTAATTGCAGTGAAAATTGCTAAACACGAAATTGAGGGGACCGAAATATTTTTTCGTGTTAAAAGAATTTCATGTTAAATAATATTGCAAAAAAAGTTTCAATAAAATTAAATTTATTAGAGTATATTTTACTTACATGGATATGTATGTATGGGAGTACTTAATACAAATCAATGAAACAAAAACATTCACAAGACTTTAATGAAATTTAATACTAAATTTTCAAGTTCTTTGGGGGAAAAAACATTGTTTGAATTTTTGGAAAATAATCTGATTTATTTTTCTTTGCGTTGTCTTTTTTTAGCATCAAATTGTCAACAAATTGCTCGATGTCGTTCATTTTGTTATTTATTTTACAACTGGAATGTGCGTCTAAATAATTCAACACACTTATCATGATGTTTCTCATTTCAAATGATGTGGTGAAACAGGAGCTGCATTTTTCATTTAATTTTTTTTTGTCATCGGAATTTGCATCAATGATATTTTTTGAGCTTTGAACAAACTCCAAAATGTTTTTGTTTGCCAATTGAGGCTGTACACACATGATCATCTACTGAGTGGTCTTCAAACTGTGTTCCACGGAACCCTGAGGTTCCGCAAGGCATACACAGGGGTTCCACGCGAGTCACATTTAAAAAATCAAAAAGAAACTTATAAGTATGTATGCAAAATTATTATTTCTATGAAGTTTGTATAATTAGGAGTATCTAAAACTCATCATATTCATTAAAACTGGAAGTTTTATTTATATATAATAAACTTTATTTTTCAACACTTTTTAAACTTTTGTTATAATATAATAAAATAATAATGTTTTATCCACATCTCTATATATATTCTTCCTACCAGATTGTGGATATTCTATTGTTTACTATATTGAGTTCCACGAGATAATTTTATACTCGTTAATTAACACAGTGTCTTGCATAAAATAATTTTGTAATGGAAAATGCACCATTTTGCAATTGGGAAAAACACCTATAATGAAGGAGAGGAAAAAATTTATCAACAGAATCGATGTTAAAATCTATATTTAAACAAGAACAGTTCTTAAGTTTTATGTTGCAAATTCATGAAAAATAGACAATATTTCTCACACAGCTATAAACACTTTAATGCCATTCAGAGCATTACGATAAGTGAAATATATTTATCAACGTGAGTGGCTATAAAAAAAGTATAAAAACAAACAAACCCAGAATATGAAATGCTACTGCAGTTATTTTCAACAGATATAGACTTCGACAATTTATGTGAAAAAAAGCAAGCACAGATCCCAGTTATTAAATATAATGAAGGGGTAGGTTACACTTAGATCACAAAATATTATTAATGATAAATTATATTAAAATATTAGATTAGAATTTTTTAATTACATAAATGCAATACTTCTGTTAATTGTGCCTTTACATAAGGTACCTAAAACATGTTGATCCACTTTAGAAATTATTTTGAGATATATTCTTCTAAGTATGTGTGTGGAATGGGGTTCTACGAAAGCATTTTCTAGTTCCAGGGCTCCACGGAAACACCTTTAAGGTATCCGAACACGTTGAAAATGACCAAATTCAGTCAAGACAGATATTTTTGTTTTTTATTTTATTGAATAGAGCTATATTTTGACTTTGCGATATATACTTTATTTTGTTTCTACACTACCTAGAGGCCAAGTTACAATCCATTTTATAAAGTTAGAAAAACCGGAAGTGGGCATTTTAATTGCTCAAAATCTATCATGGCGAATCTGATAACTCAAAATATTACGAATGTATTTCTATAAAACTTTTTAAACCTGATATTTACGTTATTTTCTAGAGAATGTACTAAAATATTTCTAATTGTATGAATATTTTTTGAGTTATGGCTTGTTATTTAAATAATGGTCTCGTAAAAAATGTAACATTTCTTATAATGTTTACTCAATAAACTCTAAAATTTTCTAATTTTAATAAAAAATTAAAATTTTGGTACATTTTCTAGACAAATTCATCTAATATATGTTTATTACTTTTTTCTCTAATTGCTTTGAAGTTTTTCAAAAATATCACTAAAATTTCACTTATAATAGTGATTTTTGTAAAATTCAGGTAATTTGTTTTAAATTTTGATAGTTTAATATTAATATTTATTGGCATTGTCCTAAAAGAGCATTTATAATGTTTTAGTATGCTATTTTGTTAAAAAGTACTCCGAACGTGTTCGGATACCTTAAGTTCTAGGGGTTCCATGAGTTGCAAAGTTTGACCACTGATCTGCTGCAACGAATTCTTCTGATGATACAGTAGGGGACAAGTGAATCTGGCTGGTGTTTTCCGTATTTTGCTCATTCCCAGAAAAAAAAAATCTTTTCGTGTTAAGCGATTTTCGTTTCGTGTAAAGAGAAAAAATGCATGAAAATACATAGTAGTTTGTCAGAACCGTGGTATTATTTTTGTGTTAACCGATATTTCATATAAGGCGTTTTCACGTTAAACGTATTTCACTGTATTTAGATTATTAGGCTGTATTATTAGAATTAAATTACTTATTTCTTAGAATTACGTTATGCAGTTATTTTTTACTCTTATTTCATATATGATGCTATTAAGGTTGAAAACTCATTCATATCCTGTATATTTGCTAAGTTTTCCTGTATCTCTTAAAAACCTTTCATGTACTCTCAAGTTTGAAAATAATGAATTTTGCTTGACACATAACCACAAACAAAATTTATTATTTTAAAAACTTGGCGAAGAGGTATGGATTTTCAAAAATTACTCATATTCCAGCCACACATTTTGGAAATTCATATTTAAAAGTCTTAGAACCCACACAAGTAATTATTTTCTTTTTGCAAATGTGTAAGAAGTAATGATGAAAAATAATTCCTGCGTATGGATATACACAGTACCTAATGATATATATTACATCTATGTACACAAACTTGATATTAAATAACAAAAAAAGAGGGGGGGGGCATATTCTTGACTTTGATTTTCAAATACGGATCTCGGAATATTTCGAATGATCTTCATGAGAATTTCAACGTCACACTGTTCAGCTACACGAGCGCTTTTGGTGATGGACCTCGTAATTTCGAACCATGGTCAGGTGACAAGAATGACACCTGAAGTGGCACCCCTCTCCTAACTACCACACCACACCAACTGAATGATCTTCATAAAGAGTAACAGAATTTTTCAGAACTTTGAAATTAACAGATATGTAAACTTTGCAACCATTTTTTTTAGTATACCAACAACAATAGAGGGTTGTTATAGCTTGATTGGTAAGACAATGACTTGGCTGTCAATTTTTTGAAATTCAATTCCAATAATAAATGGATTGCTGCTTTTTAAGGCTGCCGCGGGAGCCGACTGGTATTGGTCATGAATTCGTGGTCGCAGTCCGTATCCAATAGTCCTCAAGGTCCATTAGAATACGATGTTAACAAGAAATTAAATCAAATTAAATACTAGTACTTTTAAAATTTAAATGGGATTTTAAGTTTGTACTTTGCTTGGTACAGAAGTTAGAAGAGAATCATAAAAATAAGTTAGGGCTATTTTCCTTAGCAGTAGTCTTTTATAAGTTTTTTTTTGTTAATAACACTTTATGTAATACGCTAAGGTACTCGTCATTTTATTACATAAAATATGATTAGTATAATACTTTTATCATACCCGGGAATCCTCTATCGTCAACTAACACATGGAAAAAAAATATTTTAAGTCCCCCGTCCTACCTTGTTATTTTAAACCATAGATAACACCTTAGTCGGCAGAGATTCTCTGCAACCAAGCTACTGCAAATACATCAAACCACAACATATTAATGAGTATCGACCCTGGCAACAAGGCGGGTCCTGATAGTGTAATTAAACAAGATCTTGAACTCGGGACTCACCCGAAGCAAAGCCATGACCCCTCAGTTACTGCGACCGCAAATCCGTTATTACAGTAAAATATTATGTAATCGTAATATGACAAAGGGCTTTATTTTCATAACATTAAGTAATAAAATACTGCATAGACTAAAAACAGGGAGCTTATAAAGACCTGACAATGATTAAAGGTTTTTAAACTATTTTTGATAATATGCTACATATATAATTTAAATATATAGGTAATTGGAGAATATCCGAAGTTTTTTTTTATTTCCAATGGACTAGGGTTACAAGAGACCACTACACCACAAAGGGGTAGGAACAAAAAAAAACAGAAAAAACAAAGTAGGAAATGAGAACTAGGAGAGAAAAGTCTATGAACCCAATGAGAGTCACTTGCTTGCCAATAAAGATCTCTCAACGAGGAGCCCTTTAGTTCTGGACAGCGGCGAATGTCTTCAGCATCCATGTCCTCCCAAACATCACAGAAAGTGGCCTGTGCAACATGAATTCGATAAAGATGTTTGAAGAGACAGTCGTGTCCAGTAGCCAAACGAAACTCGGCGACTGCTTCCCGTCTTGGCCACATGGGAAGATCTTTAAGATTATTCCACCAGATCTTATTGGAATTTCACTCTGTGTATTGTATTGAACAGAGATATCTTTCCTCTTTATCTTATTAATACACTTTGCACTTGTAAAAAGGACAGTTTTTCTTGTTGTCTGTTGAATGGAAGCTCCCTTCTTTGCTAGGTGGTCCGCAAACTGATTATCAGTTACATCACAGTGTACAGGGATACACTGCAAAACAATTTGTTTAGAGTACTCAGACAAACTCTTCAGAATGAGGTCAATAATGTTAGAGGAGGCAGGAGTAGAAATTTTTTTCACAGCAAAAATCGCCACTTTTGAATCACAGAAGACATCAGCCCTAGTAAAGCTATTCAGATGACAATGCAACTGCGCAAGGGCTACTTGAAAGGCAACAACCTCACTTCCGATAAAAACTCACACTTAAATAGATAAAACTATTGGCTTCCGGAATGGCATCCCCTCGATATGACAGAGCCATGTGCAAGGGCAGAAGAGTTAAAGAGAATGTGACGGAGACTGTTTTATCCAGGTTAACTATGTTATTTTCATCGCACCAACACTCTAAGACCTTAAGCGCTAAATTCAAGCCATGACTAATTAATTGCGTGGCTTGTTTCTTGGGGGATTCAGTACAGATCACAAGGTCATCAACATTAAGTGAACATCCAATTCCAGGAATCATTCTCAGAGGTGGATCATTTATGTAAAAATTGAAGAGGGTGCAGCTAGATACCGAACTCTGAGGTAATCTAGTTTTTAGAACACCGTATTTGGAAAAGCCTCCACCATATTTGATCTTACACAAGCGCTGGCATAGAAACCCACGAAACCAACAAAAAATGCTGTTCTCAATACCAAGATTGGCGAGTTTCAGCAAGAATTTGTCGGTCCATGCAGTGTCATAAGCAGAGTTAAGGCCAATGAATACCGCTGAAAGTATTCTGCTTTCATCCAAGTCATTTTTGTAAGACTGTCTAAGAAATGCTTCATGTTAGTTGGTAGATCTAAATTGTCTGAATCCAGCCAGTTCCTCTGCAATGAGAATATTGGTTTCTAAGAACCAACTAAGTCTTTTAGTTACAATTCTCTCCATAGTTTACTGGTAAGAGAGATTGGTCTGTAATTAAGAAGATCATTTGGATCTTTATTTTTTTTTATGGATTAGTAAAACTATTTACTCTAAGCCATTGAGAAGGGATAATTCCCGAATTCCAAATCAAATTGAAGAGCCTTAACAAAGTGCTTAAGGCACAAGTACTTAGATGTTGTAGGAACTCAGAGTGAATGCCAGCTTCGCTTGGGGATTTCCCTCTTTTAAGGCAAGTAAGAACTTGTGTGAGCTCCTCTAAAGATAGAGATGAGCTGTGGAAATGTGTTAAGATGCCTGAGTACCAGAATCTGTGACAAGTGATTTAATTTCAAGTTTTAAAACCCTTGCATATATTCTAGCATTTCTATTCTTTTGGTGGGAGTTAGTAAAATGTTTGACAAATGCATTGGCGATTTCCGTATCAGAGGTGATAGTTTTATTGGCGACTTGAAAAGGTTGTATAGGAGTACGCTTACCTTCATTTTTGATGTCAGAAAGGAAACTGAAAACTTTCCTACTATCTCGCTGATAATTGGCGCCAGATATAAAGTCATTAAACGATTTCCATTTTTCTACGAGAACAGGTTTTCTAAACAGCGCTGATTACTTTCTCCACGCCTGAACATCCGATGATCTATGTGTAAGCTCGGATTTTCTTCCATGTCTGTTGCGCTTAATCTTCATGTATTTGAGCTCATCCAACCAGAATAATCTATATTTATTCTCTTCCTCTAGGTATACACGTTTTTGCGCAATATATAATCTTATCATTAATAAGTCCACAGATTCTGCTTGGATGCAGGATGAAATTGATACGGTTGGAGTGTAATTCTTACTAAGGCATTGCGGTAAAGGTATTCCTATGAGCTTTCTTGAAGTTCCATGGGACTATAGAGAATGGCGTGGACTGCTTACATGGTGAACCATGAGAAATTTTCGCTTTGACTTGACGGTGGCCGAAGCCCAGATCGTCAATAACGTATCATCTCGAGTGTTCACCGAAGTCCGAAGTGACCAGAAGAATGTCAGGGGACGTGGACGTTCCATAATAGTAAAGGAATGTCAGAGGATCACTGTGGTTATAAATTAGCTCGAAAGTACTAGAATTCAAAAGATCCTCTACGCTTTTCCCGCATCATTAGAGTCGTCCCTATTGGGGAGTGGGCATTAAAATATCCCAGGAAAACAGTTCGAGCCGGAGAGTTAAGGTAAGAGAAGTCAAGTTTATTATTGGATGGGCTATATAAATAGCAAGGACATTAAAACGTTTTCCATTTTTCCAAAGTTTTAGTTTGATTTCTTTTATATTAAGATATGTCTTGATAATGCAGAAATCAGCGGTGAGCCCAGTTTTAATTCCAAAAAGGATGCCACTCGCCACTTGTCTGGACTTGGGAAGGATATACACTCGCCTCCAAAAGCCTGCGTACAGGCAATCGTCTTACGTGCTTATGCTATTATTACTATTAAAATCTCGCTTCAGAAAATCAACATACCCGTCAGGGATTCTTCAAAATTTCCTTATTAAAACAACAGCAAAAAAATTTCCCATGAAAAACAAGACTGTTCACCAAATAATCCACCCCCGCGCCAAAAGTCTGCGCACACTTACAAAATAGAGCTTTTAAATGCCTTTTAGTGCCAAAATAATTGCACTAAATCGTGTTTTTAAGTAATTATAAGCTTCTTTCACGGTTTGTTTAAGATTTGAAATTTGAAAGCATGTGTGATTCCTGGCAACAGAAAAAAGATCGATATATTATTGAAAGAAAAATCATAGATCTTCAGGAAAAGGGGAAATTTTTAAAGCAATTGCTGAAACTGTTAATAGGAGACATTCATTGATTCAAAAAATGTTCATAAACTACAAATCAACTAAAATTTTAACATCCAAGCCAAGATGTGACTACCCATCTGCAGTGTCACCTCGAGAATCTTGCTTTGTAATACGCTCTATTTAAATACATCCAGGACTATAAGGTTCATAAATAGCTAAAAGTGTTGCAGAGATGTTGCAAAAAAGTGTGAAGTTAACCACAATTCGATGAGAATTGAAAAAGAATGACTATCATGGCCAAGTTGCCCTCTAGAAACCATTCATCTCTCGAGTGAACAAAATTAAGAGAATGTCCTTTGCCAAAAAACATCTAAATAGGACACATAATTATTGAAAACATGTAATATATTCAATTGAAAGTAATATTTGTATTTTGGCATAAAAAAGGGCAAAAATTTCTGCATAGATCTTAAGAAAAAGAATCTTTTTTCGACTAACAAACATGGAGGAGAAGGGACAATGTTTAGGAGTGCATAGGAAGTCTTTGGGTTGGTAATCTGAAATTTATTGAATCACCAATGTACAAATTTGATTACATGAACTTATTGAAGTAAAATATCAGGACATATGCCGAGAAACTTACGGTGAGTGATGATTTTTATTTTTAGCTGAACAAAAGGACCAAGAAAATGGCTAACATTACGAAGTCATTGTGATACCATGGCTGTTCTGCCATGTCCCAACCGAATTCCATAAGCCATCCTGGTCTCCAGACCTAAGCACAATACAGCATTTGTGGGACTCGAGTGAATAATCAAGGATAACGTAATAACATCCAAAGAAACGCACAAATCTACTATAGTAGAAGGAACAAAATAACCACAGAAAAGACAACTAAACTAGTTGAATCCCTGTCAAATATGTTGATAGAGTTATAGAAAGAACGGAAGAGCTTAAAAAGTATTAACTTTTAGGTGCAGTCCATTATCATAAAGATTTTTTTTCCAGTGTATGCAGACTTTTGATGCCCACAATTTGTGTCGTTCAAAACGTCGACGGTTCCTATAACGTCGAAAATTTAAATATTTGTATTATTTTATGAAATAATCAGGCGATTGTTGCTTATACTATTTAAATTTTCGACGTTAAAGGAATCAATAAAAATAGCATTGATTCAGAAAGACTCCATTTAATAAGCGATTTTTGCATGAATAAGAAAGATGATAGTCTGTACGCAGATTTTCGGAAACAAGTGTATAGTAGAGAAATATATATATATATATATATATATATATATTAGTTTATCATTAGTGAGGTTTGTCTCCATAATAGTAAATGCGTCAATATCATGAGTGCTAAGCGTCTGCACAAGCTCCACTCTCTTGGGTTGGGATAAGCCATCCGCGTTCCACTGCAAAATATGCAAAGCTTCTCTGGAAGGCATTATAGGAACTAGCCAAAATTGTAGATCACTTTGCCGCAAAGCGTTACTAGGATGCACCACGAGGAGGCAGATCTACCTTGCAATCCCGAATATCTGAAGTATACCAAAACTTTTCAGTTCACCAAGAACTGAGCTTTGAATTTAAAACTAAATTTTGGATTATAAACTTGGTTTTGTGTGGGGTTTTATTCGCAGGTTCAGTAAGCAAATAAAAGTGCTCATTCTACGCGTGTAATTTCTTAAGGAATAAAACCCTAAACACTAAATTGTCATAGATAAAACCTCTTAAACTATTCGAATGCGATATTCTATGATTAAACCCCTCACAATTGAATTAGTTCCATCGCGCTAAACTAGCCAAACTTATAATTTACGTTTTCAAACTTTCATTTAACACGAAATTGAAGGAACCGAAATGTTTTTTCGTGTAAAATGATATTGCCAAAAAAACAACTTTTAATCATCAAAATTAAGCTTTTTAGAGTACGTTTTACTTACGTAGATAAATATATATCTCGTATTTAATAAAAAGCAAAAAAATCAAAAACCTCACAGGAACTTGAGAAAA
This sequence comes from Trichonephila clavata, assembly GCA_019973975.1. NCBI lineage: Eukaryota > Metazoa > Arthropoda > Arachnida > Araneae > Nephilidae > Trichonephila > Trichonephila clavata. Next base: position 187,303 of record BMAO01024221.1, read on the forward strand.
TTTTGTATTAAATTTCATTAAGTTTTTTGAAAAACAAAAAAATTTATTGATTTTATGGAAAATATATTTTTCTTAGTATTGTCTTTCTTAGCATCAAATTGTCGTCATATTGTTTAATGTTGTTCCTTTTTTATTCATTTCACTATTGGTATATTCCTCTAAATAACTGCGCATACTTTTCATGTTGATCTTCGTTTCGGATGACGCGGGAACAGGCGCTGCATTATTCATTTCATTTTCGTCGTTGAAATTTGCATCAATGATATTTTTTGAGCTTTGAACAAACTCCAAAATGATTTTGTCATTCATTGTAACAAATTCTTCCAACAATTCAGTAGGACAGTTAAAAAAAAAACCTTACTCATAAATGTCATGAAGTGTTTTTTCCAGAAGCGAAATTTTTTCGTTTTAAGCGTTTTTCGTTCCGTGCTAAGAGAAAAAAAATACATGAAAATACATAGTAGTTCGCGTCGGGACCGTTGTATTGTTTCGTGTTAAACGATATTTCGTCTTAAGCGTTTTCGTGTTAAACGTATTTTACTGTAATTTTGTGTGAAGCCGTATTTTATACAGACCCTGGATATTTCACCCTGGAATATAAGCTGTCTATTTATAGTAAATTTAGATAACTATAATTAAAAAGTATTCTCTCTCTCTCTCTTTGGGGTTTGCTAGAACTCAGTATTTACAACGCATATGTTTTGAATAAAAAAAAATTTAAGATTTCTGAAACAAAATAGTATAGAAAGACTTCTATAAAGTTATCGTAGTGATACAAATACTAAAACAAGATATCAATCATTGGCATGGCCAAGTAATTTTAGCTAGTTTTTCACATGTTGTATTTTACAATAATGTAACTAATGAACTTTTTACTAACAGAAAGTAGTGTGTGTACTGTACTAAAAAAAATTTAAAATGATTAAATTTAAATAGGATTGGGCTCATCTAGGGTACAAATGCGACCCAATGTCGAAAACCCGAGGTCAATGGGTTGCTTATTGGCTGAGAAAAAGACACGACAAAATATGGAACGAAGGCGAAAACGAAATTTGCGTCCTAATAGCGCTTTTGTTCCACTACGTGAAAAATGCGCTAAAAATCGGGTGAATCAAAATCTTATAGAATTTTAACGCCTAACGGAATGTTATTATTCAAGTTTTATTCCTACAACACCAAAAAAGCTTTCACAAGATACTGTGCTGTGTGTTGTGCTAAAAAGGATAGGATAAGAAAAAGAAACGAAAATCATAAAATGTGTAATAATTTCAATGTTGGGCTATATGGGCTGCAACCTTTCTTTTAACTATATCAGACAAAAGAAAATTTTGAGTAATTTTTGAAAACAAATACTACTATGATTATTATTTCCGTTGAGAAAGTATAAATAAATATTTGTACTGGTGATAAAAAGGTTTTTTCGATGCAGTTATTCGGAAGAGGGGAGGGAGTCGATGTACATGCATGATTGTACACTATTAGTCTCTTATCTGCACTGCGTATCAAAATCGAAAATAAAAATTTTGATTGATTTTATCTTTTTTTTAAATTTTTGATCAAAGCAAGGCTCTAAAGTGAGTTTTCTTAAACACATTTTTTTAACGGTTTATTTTTAAAAATGTGTGTGTTAAGGTGTTACAATAAAATCCTACATACCGAGTTGCTATCAATAAAACCTCTTTCACAATTCGAATGCGATATTATATAATAATTAATACTGACCTAATCTTACAAATCACCCAATCAACTGAGTTCATCACACATGAAAACAAACCCTTGAGGCGTTCGAAGGGACCATTCAAGAAGTCCAGACGGAAAAAGGAAAACTCGGAGAGATCCCATGTGAGAATTAAAAACTAAGGGGGGGGGGGAATCCTTCCATTTTCCCAAATGTAAACAAGGCGGCCGAACACGTGGTCCCCTTCTTTATAATAAATGACTAGATCGTGTCACCGGCGCGCGACTCTCTTTTCTCCCGCCGCATACATTAGGAGCGGCGGCCGCGATAAATCAAGCGGGCCGCCGCTAAATGGATTCTCCACAGGCTTAAGCCACGCGAGAAAAAATCGCCGCTTTCTATCTCTTATGGCAAAAGAGAGAAGAGAGAGGTAATTGCTTTATTAATTGTGACCTCCAGGAGGGGGTTAAGAGTTGATAACCGATACAAGGTAATTGTTTTCTTCGTTGTGATATATGCGCCTTTTAAAGAAGACATCGCTTTCCTTCTTTATTATTAGGACTCTCCTTTTTTTCCCCTTCTGTTTTTATTCCTTTCATTTATTTGTCGCTAACGAGATATAGAGTGATGGGAAGTGGGTGTTTGAGGAAAAAAATAATGGGCGAGTTGAAAGATTGAATGTTTAATAATGTATTAACTTTTGGAGCAAGTTATTAAATGCTTTGGATGTCGATTTGTAAGCACTCACGTTTCTCTAATATAGGTATAATAGGATGATTGAATCTTCTCTAGTAGCTCAAATGTGTAGACGAAGATATTTAGATTTTTATCTCTAAATCTTTATAACCCTCTGCCTCTGTTGTAATCAGAATATTTAGGGGAAATATTCATTTGTTTTTTTTCTTTTTAAAGAATAATACTTCCCTCTTTGAAATTTTGTTGTATTTATTTATTTTGATTGACTATGCTGAAAACCATGATTTTGAAAAGCGTATCAATGAAATTTTTTTTGGATATTTAGAGTCAATTGAACTAGAATATACACATAAAATTGTTTTAAGAATAATATTATGATTAAAAACTATTTAAATGCAATTTTTTTAATAAAGAAAAATGAAGAAAGAATGATTTATTTTTTTAAAAAAGCATTGTCCTTTCACGAAAAATGCTTCTGTAAATATTTTACCTTTATATAGCAGACTTCTATACACATAGCAAAATAAAAATTTTAAGAAATTCACATTAAATTCAGAGTTCAGTTTTGAAATAATAACCGGTATATTTGTTGTTGTTAAAATTTATCTATACTTTGGTAATTTAAAATAGGAATAAATCCCTTTACTCCTAAATTATATATTTCAAAAATCCTAACAAAAAATTATATAGTTTTACTGAAACTGAAGACAACAGGTTGATTTTTTTATAAATAACTTGAGTCTGTATATATGACCCTCCGTATGTCTGTAATTTCTGACAAATAATTTCTATTCTAGCTAATAATGAAGGTTAAAAAAAAATCCTAGAACATTAAATTTGAGTTGAATATTTGAGAGTTAAGTAGCATGGCATACATTTTTCTTAAAAAATAAAGGTTCTAATTCAAGCGTGTTTTCCGGGAACTTGATTGATTTTCAGAATGAACCAAAATAAAATTCCATAATTGCCAGTGAGAAACCTCAGAGCTGAAATTTATTCAAACAAAATAATATACTCATCCTAACAATATGTGTATATGACGGTATTGTACACAAATTATTTTTTATGAGTTTCCCGGGACTAATTTTTGTTTTTAGTACCTGATATAAAATACTCCTTTTTTTTAAAATCACGCAATGGTATTTTAACGATTTTTTAAAATTATTCAAAAGGTTTTTCCTCGCATTTGAAGATACCGAAGTAACATTAATAACCGTACAAATCTTATAAAAAAATTCAGCTTTCTTATTTTAAGCCTTTTTTCTCCCCAAGATTTATTTCCAGGTAATTTTATATCAGTCAAACATTGATAATACGAGCCCTTTGCATTAATTATTTATTGCAACTATATTCTTCAATCCATGCGATCGAGCAAATTTGTTCATGATTTTTCCTCGTTTTTATTCTTTCACGGATTCTGTAACCTTAATTAATTATAAGCGAATCACAGATTAATGATGCATGTGTCTCGATATTCAATTAAAAACTAAAATTAAATCAACAACTCGTCACGGATTTGTAGATGATTTATTACAGATTGCAAGAGGAATTTTCTTATAAATTTTTTTACGGAGAAGGAAGAAGAAAATTTTATTATATATTATTATTTTATTAAAACATAATTTAAATTGTTCATTTCGAAATTGTTAAATTAAACATTTATTTTGTTTGGTTCTTTTTTTTTTGCTATAGAACTTCAATTGAAACTCAAAATTTTGATAGTACTCAGAATTTTAGTTTCATCGTCTATCACAGTGTTTTTCAAACTTTGTCGATTCCCGAAACCTTTGAAACTATAAGGTGTTTCCGGTGAACCTCATAATAAAAGATACTTGGAAGAATATAGCTTAAAATAATATTTAAAGTAGATCAACATGTTATAGGTACTCTAGAGTATTTTTCTTTGTCTTTACTTAATCTTCTGTTAAAAATCTTTAACAAATATTAATCCAACTTTCTCATTAATTCGTGTTTCGTTTATTACCTTCCATTGAAATTATATTTAATAACTGGGATATGCGTTCGCGGTTTTTTACAAATTATCGAAGTCGAGGTATATTGAAGCTATCTGCAGTTGCGCATTTCATATTCTGCCTTAATTTGCTTCTATATATTTTTTTTATTTCTGTATACGTTGATAAATATTTTTAACTTAAATTTATTGTTCAGAAGGGCATTAAAAGGTTTATAATTGTGTGAGAAATTTCTGCGTATTCAGCAAGTTTGTAACCTTAAATTTAGAAGCAGTTCCTGCTTAAATTTAAGCCTTTTAATGTCGAAGCTATTGAAATGTCGATAAGTTGTTACTTCTCCTTCATTGGCGGGCCTTTAGATTTATTCCTTCATGCTTGAATCACATGACTTATACAAAATTTAAAGGTTTCTCTCTTTTATTAATAAAATATTTATATTTATTTTTACAATCAAACTGCTTGAAAAAATTCAGTCTTTTATAAAAAAAACCATTAAAATTTTACTGAAATTTTGACGTTTTGATTGAGCAAATAGCGGAACCTCTGTCAAAGCTCCAGGAAACCTAGGGTTCCTCGAAATTCATGTTGAAACCCACCTATCTATCAGATAAACAAATTCTTCACCTTATTATTTCTTTTCTTACCTTTTAGGAAAGAGGGGGGGGGACTAAATTTTATTTTTGAGCAAATTGTATGTTGATTAAATTCATATGTAGTTCGATGTTTATTAGATACGTTTGGTAAATCGCAAACCGCATGTTTAGAATCTTAGATGGGAGGGAGGTCACTTCACGTAATATTTCCTTCAGGGGCGTAGCTAATGCTGTATCGGCTGCATCGATAATCACCTCCAAGCTTCACGGGCCTCAACATGTGTAATATTTTGATCCTTTTAGATGATGATTTCGTATCCATGACGGGACCAAATCAGACAGTACTATGGGCCCAGATGACTGTTTTGACAATCTGTACAATATTGTCTGCATAGAGGTTTGTTGACGAGAAAAGTACCCCTATTTCTTGTAGAGCAGCAAGAATTAACTGGACAGTCAAAAACATGAGCAGGTGTAAGCTCTGTTTCTAAAGAGTTGTCACAATTCCTATATGTTCTTCAACCATCCCTATCAAACTTCATTCTTCTGTGATAACCTGTTCTTAGCCTAGCAATAGTCTTTGCTATAAGGCGGTCTCCACTTGTATTACAGATTTTATGCTTTGCAGGAATTGACTTCTTTCTCAATTTGAAATTTGTGACAGCATTTGCGTCTAATAAAGTAACGTTGACAAAGTTGTCCTTATTAGGATTTCTAGCTTCTTTCGCCAGTTTATCCGCATTTTCATTGCTTGTAATATCAAACTGTGCAGGTAACCATTGGAGGAAGCAAACTTTATCTAACTTCTGTAATCTAAACAGGCGAGATCAAATCTCTTCAGTAATCCATAAACCTCCATTTAGAATTTGCCTGGAGGGTTGCTTTTGAGTCACAGAAAATGACGAGACCCTTAGCCTGTTCTAGAAAAGGAAGAGTTTCATATATCAATTATTGCCCGAAGTTCACAAGTGAAACAAGAGGCACCGATTATTCGTTGGTAGTTTGCATCACTTGGAGTGGTCATAAATACCCCCGAAGCTCCATTCAAGAATGTTTCATCAGAAGAACCGTCTGTAGGCACTTTCAGATAAACTTAATTAATGCGATAATTTTTTATTTTCCAAAAAAAGGGACCTTAAGGTATTTTGACACGTGACTCGCTCAAAATTTGCTACGCCAGTGATTTCTTTATCCTATAACGTTAAGAACGACCACACTTAAGAAACAATTTAAAAAATGGCAATTAAATTCCTAAATCACCAATTTTCGAGCTTTTATTTTGTTTTCGTCGTTTTTTATAGCATCATTTCTCAAAGCTTTGATTAGGATACGTTGAGTAACAGGTAAAAAATTTCAAACATTAAGATTCTTATAAATTTTTTAATTCGTAATTTTATCATTATTATTTTTAGAATAATTTTTGAGTCAAAAAATTTGTTTGTATAGGATAAATACACGTGTAAAATATCAAAGCTATAAGATATTTTTTTCAAAGTTGTGTTGAAATGTACATTTTTTGGAGGAAAAAAAGTGCGAGATTTAAAGTAAAAATTTATCACTAACTATTTCATTGTCAGTACCATAGCATGAATTGCTAAAATACTTCTAATTTAGTTAGATTTATAATTTAAACTGCATTAGAAGCAGGAAAAGTTCGTTTTTTTCCCTGATAAAAAATTTTTAAAAGCTTTTTTTTTATTTCTTAATTTATTTTTCGGGTTATACTGTACAAAAATATAAGCTACTCAATTTTTGGTAGAAAAAAATTGAATGGTTAGGGGAAAAGGAGAATTTTTTTTAGATTACCATATAATTTTGCTGATATATATTTTATTTGTCCAAATTCGAGTTATTATTAGTGCAATTTTTTCTTCAAAGTTCAAGCGAAATCTTTAAATGAATATTAATAATCATATCATCTTGCTCTATGCGTGCATGAGTTAAACCTACGTTAGGTTTTAACTATAAAAGAAATATATGTATGTATTAATTTGACTGTTTCTTTGGCCTAAAGAGTTTGTACTTCTCGTACTAATGTTTCATCTGTTCTCGCAAATCCTCTGCTGAAATATAATTGATTTTGTTTTTGGTATCTCATCAGAAGAATGATTTGTTACACGTATTTCTTGAGTGAGAGAAAATGTCTCTTAAACGCACGTGTTATCATAACTTTCCGTATAAAACTCGAATCCTTCACGGGGATACTCTCTCGCTCTCTGTGTGCATTTTTGCTTATTTATTTTGAAACCATTATTTAGGAATGAATACTCATAAATATTTGCATACCACAGAAATAGGATTTTTAGACTGCTATATCCTAATGAATGAAAATAGCTTTAAATTTTAGTGTTTATTAATTATTGTCCCCCTTTAGTAATATTACAAAACTTTTAAATAACAACATCTATGATTTATGTTTAAATATGCAATATTTATACTATAAATGTGCTTCTGTATTATCAGGTAATTGTTGTTTAGTAATATAGTTTTATAACCGATATGAATACCAATTATTCATAATCAAATTATGATTCACTGCAAAAAAATAATCTATACAGTTGTCATGCTTTACTTATATTAAATTCCTTCAAGTGTTTATTCCAAAACGTATTTCAACTGCATCCCATGGCTTTCTGAAAATATATACCCATTATTAAGTAACTTATCTCATGAAAAATGGAAACAATTTAAAATCAATTTCTCGATCATTTCGACATATTTTACTGCTGTAACGATATTTCCTTAATTACTGACTCTAATATTTCATTATTATATTTGTATGGCAAAATACTGCTCACACACATAAATATGTGTTAGCAATCCTATTTGCAGTTTTAATATGTATTTTTCTCCCACAAAAACAAGATAATTTTGATAGTTTTGTGAACAAAGACGGTCACGACCTTAGTTCTATTTTTGAAGCAATACTGCCATCATTGTTCTAAAAGTATGCATTAGGTAAGAAACTGTGCGTGTAGTAGTTAGAAAAACAAGTTGGCGTGCATCAAAAGTGTTGCCTTTGCTCTGCAGGATGCATTTTGAGCTTACTCACGCGTCATTATCGCGAATTGGATTCACTTCGTTTGTAGTCTGGATATTATTCGTAATTTTGTCCCCCCAGTAAAATTATTTTTACTTTAAAATCTCTTTCGTTTGTAGTAAAACACGCTAGCATATTTGATCACATTTTTGAATTCCTCTCAAAACACCAAAACCAACTCTTTTTTTTTTCTGTTATGGATACAATGAATATAACACATATTACTAGAATTTTTGAGGTTTTTTTTTTAAGTTTCAAAATTGTACGTTTTTTCGTAAAAAGTTGTATACTTTTTATCCGTTAATATTTCCTCTATTCTGTAAGTGAATTCTAAAGTGATTAAAATTTGATTGTGAATCAAATTAAAAAGGAGAACATTTAGGGGCCGGAGAGGTTCAAAATAATAGAATTCTGAATTTTTAATGGGTGGGGAATCATTTTCAATACGTGCTTATATCATACAAAAAAAAATTGCAAACAATATTTACAACCTTTTCCAACTTTTTTTTAAAAATCAACTTTTCTTTTACAAGTATTTTTGCTGCTCCTTGGGATGAAAATCTTTTAATGATTTCTTATAATTGTTTTTATTGAAAAATTAAGAATTTGTCGTATTTTTTAAAGTCAAATATTTTTAAAGATGCAAAATAAACATTACCATGGGCAATTTTTTTACTTCTGAAAATCACTCCATTTTTTACAGTTGGGAAATTTTTGAATAAACTGCTATTGCAAAAAAAAAAAAAAAAAAAAAAAACTGACATGCTATTTTATTTATTATACTATGAAAAAATATATATAAATTAAATATCCTTTTCTAAAGGGTGAGAAGCAAACAAAATGGAAAAACTTTTTTGAAGAAAGAGAAATATCAACAAAAAAAAAAGTTTTTAAAATATACCAAACATTTAAGTCCAAATAAGAGAGTCCCCAACAAACAAAAGTAAAGAAAATGTTATTTATAAGCTTATTATGAGATTTTTACGCAAACAGTATATTTTTTAATACTAGTCTATGTGGTCGAAATTAAAAAATAATAAAATAAATAAAACATAAGTACAAACTTAAATTTTATTGTCAATAAACCTTTTGCAAGTTCAATCAATTAGGTTAGGTATAAAATAAAAATGACTAACTTGAATCATATAATTCAAATAATTATTAAACGCTCAGTATTTAGCTCAGTGGCTTTTGAATTACTCCTTTTTTTACCAAGTAATCTATATTAGGATTAGCCCTCACAGATGCTAACAAAATAAGGTTATTATTGGAGCACATTAGCTATATAGTTTTAAATGACATTTATTTTATTATATTTCATAGCAGGAAACACTTATTCACAAACATATTTTGATCTCCAAATTTTGAGTTTTTTGTCTAAGACAAAATAGAATTGTATTTTGTCTAGACACTTCAATAGAATTGTAAAAAATAGTTTTGATCATCTTTAAATTTTTTAAAAAATTTTTCAGAAAGTTTTCGCATGCTACTGCTACAACACTGTCGTGTCACACTGTGACACACGTGCCGCGGGTTGGCCACCCCTGAATTAAGCTCCTGAATATTTAATTGGATGAATGCCTATTATCTATATATATATATATATATTTAAATATATTAAAAATACCTCACACTAATACTACTACTTGCGCCTACACGTGTATGAATTCAATGGTATATAATATCTTAATGATTCGAATATAATTTTAACAACAAATATATATATATATATATATATAGTTGAACAAGTGATCCTAAATAGTATTAGGGGGGGGATTATGGTTTAAAAAGGAAGGATTTTAAGTATAAGGAAAAAAAATAATGTTCTATTTTACATGGTTTTAACACTAGAACGTCCGGGATTTCGATTACCCTTAAACGTCTACCGGCGTCATTTCGATACTGCGATATAAAATGTATAAAATAATTGTTTAAACTAAATAGTTCCAGGACTACTATGCCCCCACTAGGGTTTAATTTTAAGACTTTTTAATATTTCATGTAATTATCATATATTATGACCCTTTATATCATTAAAAACTGACGTTGACATTATGTTTCGCGAATCTTATTGGATCACCGCTTTGTCGCAAGACATTTCGAGTCGCAAACATGCTAAGAACATTACTATTATGCAGTATTCAATCTGCGCCATCCGTAACAACGTTATGTATCAGGATTTACTGGAATATTACCAATTACATATGCACTTTCATCAAATTCTTTGAAGTCACTTTCACTCTATCTTATGTCTTCATCAGAATCTAAATTAGAACAGACAGATCACTACCATCCGATTCATTCTCAGTAAGCTATCGTAACATAATAGCAATTTCATCTGGGATTAGACCTTTTCTACGAGCCATCGTTTCAGGACATCTGCTCTGCACTGAGTTTGAAATTCGAATGAATTTTTTTTATGAGCAGATGAGCAAATACTATTCAACGAAGCACTTAGACACAACAATTTTAGTGTAATTGATTCCTTTCAACTGTGAACCCACAGTGCTACACTGCATTCAAGGTCAAATAAATGTGTGATAGGAGTGTGGGAAGTTTGTTTTACTAATAGTATCTACTTAGTGAACTATATTTTGTTGAACGACGGCGATTTATAACGATAAATTGCCTTTGTTTCGAAACGACACCAGCGGATGTTCTAGGTATATTTAGTTGTAAAATCACTCCTAACTAACCTAGAACCATAAAACTTTTTGTGTGTGTAATCACCAGGAAAAATGATTAAAAATCATGATAAAAATTTTCAAATTCCCTGCAAAAATGTGGAAAGGAGAACAAAATGAAGAGGTTCCGTCCATTTGAAGCCGACCGACGTTCTAGTGTTAATAAGAGTCAGTGGCGCACACAATGGGGTTGTCCTGGAGGATCGGACCCCCCCCCCCAAAGCCCTTGAGTTGTTTTTCGATTGATGATTCCTATATATATATATATAACGTAAAATTTAATTAAGTACTTATAATTAATAATTTATTTTATTAATTAATGTTGCTTATTAATTCTATAATTTATTTTTTACAGTTTTTTAACAAAATCAGAATTAATTGGTGTTGTTTTGAGGTATGGATACGAGAGTTGGCCACACCGAGTTGGGGGACTTTCGACCATGGACTCCCCCCTCCCTCTTGAAAAATTTTTGTGTGCGCTCAGATAAGAGTTAATGGTGTTAACTCTTGGATTATGAATTCATATAAAAAAGATTTCGATGCTATTTGTGTGTTTTATATGCGTTTTCTTCACGAAAAAGTAAACTTCAAGGGGCTTTAAAAGGGGCAATTTTTCGAACGATCCTTTCTGACTGAGCCGTGTGGGGTCGTTGGAAGGAAGGAATCTTTTTCCTATCCATATTTATGAACTCTGGGGAAAATCGCTATTGTGCGTCCCTCTGGGTAAGGGGTGAGCATGTTAACCGCGGCTCTTTGATAGTGTCAGGGCGACCGAGTGGAAGATGAATGCGCGCCGCAACTCTCTGGACAGCTGTAAAGCTGTCAGGGGCCACGGTCCTCACTGACTTCTCAACCATTACGTAATTTCACCTCTGTCGAGTGATAGCATTGGGCGAAATGGGATATTTTAGCTTTGTGGCAAAGCAAAAAAAGGAAACGTAAGATTTATTTCTGTTGTACAGTAATATCCCGAACCTACGTGACGGGTAGGACTGAGAGATAACCGCATTAGTCAGTGTTTCTTAAACTGTGGGGCTCACCCCCCCCCCTTGGAGGGCATGATAACCCTACGAGGGAGGCGCGAGCGTATTGAAAAGTCGAAAACAAAACATTATTTAAAAAAAATTTTTAATTTACTGAAAGTAAACGAACAAAATACATACTGACATAATAAAAAATAAATCCCCAACTACGCACTGATTTAATACACTTATAAATGCATCAGTACCGTGCAATATATTTTATGATTAATGTATCAATTATAAGAGCAAGTTTACATAAAACAATTACCAGTGACTTGTCATGTATAAAATTATATGCAAAAATTAACACTTGTCTTGATAATTTGTGCGGTTTATAATTAATACTTTAAATGCCAATTAAAAATAGCCCGATTCGCTCCACAATGACACCGTTTAATATGTAGGGGAGCGTTTATGGTGTATTGGGGCGGGGGGGTAGAAAAGGAATAAATAAGCAAATCCTCTGAAACAAGTGAACCCTTCGCAAACACACACTGTCTCAAGGTCATTTTATTGTATTCCAAAACTTTCGGAATAATTTTATGGGCAGCAGTTTACAGAAAGATCGTACTTAGGTAAGACGTATATATACGTTTGGGACAATTAACGCACTAGATAAGTGAGATGTTTATATACGCCGGCGCCACATACGAGGTTAAAGTCGTATTGTAAAAAAGTAATTGGGTTTAACGTCAAAGTATAGAGTTATTGAATTCAATTAATTGTAAATTATTTCATGGAAGGGGGGCGATGAAAACTGTGATTGAATATTGTGTCGCAAATATTGAAAGTTTGAGAAATACTGGCGTAAGTCGAATTTGAGTAGGTCGGGATATAATATCACATGTAAATACATATAAATTATTAGAGAGAACCGGAGAAAGAAGGAAACAATATAATTTAGAGCAAAATGTTTAATGAAATCCCTGATAACGCAAATACAAAATCGCACACCGAAGTTAGATGTAGAAAATTTCATAAATTCTCACAAGTAGTCTGCTAGCTCGTGAAGATTTTTTTTCTCCCGCCAAATTTCTTCTTAGCATGCTAATATTTTTTTACTCTTTGTTTTGTGAAAAAAATACGCTCATCGTTGCAGTCTATATTTTCCAGAATTTGTAGCCCTTTTAAAACGTTTTTATTAGCTTCACTAGTATGTAACGGAATCTTTGAATTTGGTTTTCATCTACTTTAAAAGGTCAGATTAATACGAAAATTTGCACACTTTGAAGGACCTATGACAATATACAATAATTTTGTTCCATTATCCTGATCAAGATCACCAGAATTAATGATTTCCCATTTCCAGATTTGGCTACTTAAAAATAAGTTACAACCCTAAAGCCAAAACGCCCATGGTTAATACAAATTCTACAAACAAAAGTGTTTTTCATGTGAAAAACGAAAGGATGCGTCAGCAATTTCGAACCATAAAAAAAGAAGTTGCTCACTTTTTCTGAAAATGGCAATAAAGACTAGCAAATGGAGAAAAAAAATTATGTTCTAATTGCTTGAAACCCACACATAAAGTCTGTTTTTCTAAACTCTCTTGTCGGATCTGTGGAATAAAACATTGTTCATTGCTTCATTTTACTAAAACAGCTGAGAACTCAGAGATCACCGGTTTAAATAATTTCTCACTAACTCTTTGATTCAAAACGTGTACTTTTATGTCTAATGCTGATGCACATTTCAGAGAGTATATTGAGCTCTTTTTAGTGAAAAATATCATTGACAGTGTGTATACACTTTCTTCCGCATCAAATGTTTTAAACTTAGCTCTTCCAGATTTTCTTCAGTTGGCTGATCCTACATTTTGCAAACCAGGCCGTATCGAAGCACTGATAGGATGCCAATGGGTATTCCAGATTCTAAAAAAAACGCATTTAGGGTTAGTTCATCAATGAATAATTATTAATTAATGAATTGAATAAAAAACCGCATTAATTAATTAATATTTGAAAAAACTGTATTAATATCAAATGTCATCCACTACAAGTTTAAAAAATGTATTAGAGAACTTGAGGGATAAATAAAAAATATTTTATTAATTATTGAAAATTTGAACAAGATATATATAGGGAGAGTGTGAACTAATAGTGGGAATTGAAAAAAAAAAACCTACAAAAGTTACAAAAACATATTCCATACTTATGATATTCTTAATGGTTAATGAAACGACCCTTTAAATCATTTATATATACAAAAACAACCAAAGTTAGTTTTAATTATTTGTGTTTACATAAAATTCTAGAATAAAGTACATAAGGCATTATGGATGTGGAAATATTTCCACGAACCTTAAAAGTTTATTTCTCAACAATAGGGATACTTTGGCTATAGTTGTCCTGTATCAAGCTACAGAAATAAAAGTATTTCCAATGTTCTTTATTTTTGAAGGAATGGAAAATGTTGCTTTAGATAAAATCGTATTTAAATGTTATAAGAAATATATTAATTGGAGCAAGGCAGTCTTGATTGTGCAAATGCTAACCGCTCCCCTCCAGAGCACGCCATACTACATGGCTCTATGATGCCTTGTTTTACTTACTACTTGGTAACTCATCTATCTCTAAAGTTTGTCAACCCCTGACATAGACCAACAGTTTTTGTAAATTTTACCACGCAGATCACCTTTCAACTTGTTTTTTAGACGTCTGTTTTAGTACCCCCCCCCTCCTTAAAAGAGTTCTGTGCACAGATTCTGGTGTATGAATCAAATTTTTCAAAAATACTCTGTGCATTGATTAATAATATAAGACAATTTTTCGTAACTTTGCTTTCTTTTTCATTTGCAGCAAATGGCAGCTATGTCGGAATGGAACAGAAACGCCAGAGGACTGCATACACGAGACACCAGATACTAGAGCTTGAGAAGGAGTTCCACTTTAATCGGTATCTGACTCGACGACGGCGCATCGAAATAGCGCACTCCCTACTGTTGTCCGAGCGACAAATCAAGATCTGGTTTCAGAACAGGAGGATGAAGTGGAAGAAGGACAACAAACTACCTAACACTAAGAACGTCAAGAAGAAGAACCAGCAGCCCAACGCCAACAACACTGCTAACAGCAATAACACCAACGCCAACAATCCAGCGGGTAATCCAGGGCGCCCTCAGCAACAGGCCGCCGCCCTCATGCCCCTTCAAAATAGAGGACTACACAACCCCCAGATGACGCCGTGCAACACAACCATCGAACCCAAAGACGAGTACGGCCTAACGGAGCTGTGACGGGTTCCTTCTAAGCCAAATACTTCATCCTCTTCGACATTTGAATGCATATGCAATATGGACCACAATGACAAATTTATATAAAAAAAAGTATATATCTATCTATATAAATATATAGAACGTGATACGAAGTTAAATGGGCATTTTGTATATGTCTGATCATTGTGGATTCTTCATAGTCATTGAATGTATATCATAGTCATCGGGAGTTGTTGGACAATGGCGGAAGCTGCAGACCTGGACTGATTTTGTGGTCTGTCAACGCTCCAATTGTAGATAGGCCATTGTGGGCCAGTATAAAAACTTGAAATGTTAACAGACCGGTGTCGTAGCCAATATGATCTTAAAAACGGTGACGCTCTTTAAAAATGCGATTCAGGATGTCTTTTTTCTGTCCTATTAATGCATCTAATGAGCAAAAACTGACTTGAAGTACTGTCATCTTGACTTAAGGTAACAAAGTAAAAGTCAATAAAAAATACATAAGACTTGAGCAATTAATATTAGGAGATGCATTCAATCTCTGCAATTTTAAATTCTTATTATATTTTCAAAAACAGGTGTTTTGTCATGAATTAAAATTGGATATAAAAAAAGCAACTACCATACTTCTCAATAGTTGATCACCAATCATTGATGATCAAAAGAGATTCAGAATACTGTGTTTCGTATAGAATGTTGTTCTTGTATATTTAAAAAATATTATGTACCACAAAAGTTTTATTAATTATTCCACATGTGACGAAATTCACAATTTTCCTGTGAGATGAGGTTGTTGCTGAGGGCATACTTCAAATCAGTTTTTTGCTTCGCAACAACACAATTTTTCAACCACTAATCTAGAAAAAAAATCTTATCGTGTAACAACCTATTGCAATTTTTAGTCACTTTTACTAATAACAATCTTCAGAAAAATGGATTTCTAGAGAATCAATAGAAAAACTTCATTTCTCGTCAAGAAAATGAACCTGACGAATTTTTTATTCCAAAAGGAATTATTTTATGAAAAAATATGTTTTTAGAACGAAAACTTGATTGTCAACACATTAAAAATATATATCAAGTATAAAAGAGAAAAGAGCGGATTTTTATTTCCTTACTTTAAGATACGAAGCAAGCACACTTTAACTTTTATTAAAATATAAAACAGGGCAATCTATAAAATAAATTAACAATATTTTCTCCATTTTTTCAGCTTAAACATAACCCATTCTGTGCGGTGCCTGAAGAACAATTAGATTTCCTTTAACTGGTAGTTTGAATTGTTTTATAGAGCTGATTATATATATATATATATAATATATAATAAATACGTTGGCTTAACAAGTTGAATCCAACCACAGAACGAAAGATTAAATTGATGATTTTTTTTATCTGTAGCAATAACTATACGATCACAAAACAAAAAAATTATGTCTTTAGTTTTTTCGTCTTCATATTTCAGAACTCAACGATCTAACACTCTTAGATCTTATCATACCATGCAGCTACTGTTATACTTGCAAGTCAAGATTTCAGAATTAAAATACTTTTAGTGAAAACTATTTTACAGCAAAAACAATTTCAAACTGCCTTATGAAATATTAAGGTACCTTAGACTCTTTAAGTCCTTAGGATTTGAATATACTCAAAACTCTAAATACCTCTTATACTGGTTTTATTTTTTTTAAAAACTTTTTACATTATTTTTTTTCGCCTACTTTAAAGATTCTGAACCTCAGATGTATCTATTTCGATAATGACCTCATTTAACATTTGCAAGAAAACTCTTCATAGCTAAAATGCGACTATATTCTTTATAATAAATTTGGTTGCCATTGAAAGATAGATATTAAGTTTTAAAACTTAAAATGTATTATATATTACTACATTTTAACAAAGAATTTTTTTCCCTTCAAAATAATTTTTAAAATACCTTGGCATTTTTCTTGAATGTGGCTTCATCAAATTCATTTATTCCTACAATTACTCATTAAATAGCTTTTAAATGGTACTCCATTACTAGATTTAAAAAAATCCTTTTTAAATTCGGTCATTAATTTGTGGTCTTTTTGTTTACTTAATTTTGACTAAAGAAGCTTATTCAGAATTGGCAACAGTTTTATTCATAGTTTTGAATGTCACATTTAAAACAAATTGTGGACCAACTTGATGGCGAATGATTCTATTTTGTTAAAACGAACAACATTCACACAGAATGGGTTATTACCTAGATTTCTCTTGAAATATCATTCATTCGATGCAACTGTATAAAATTTATGATTTGAAATATTATTTTTTCGCCATTTTCTTAGAAAGATTTGAGTAAATATACAAAATTAATTTTTACAGTGTTCTTTTCTCTTTTCTTTTAAAAATGTTAAAATATCTAGCATATCGTTGTCTTAAGTTATTCGATAAACGCACATATCTCTCTAAAAAAGAACGATTTTCGCATCGTAGCCATCCCGAATTACAAGAACCATGCACCGAATTTTTATGATACGAATATTTTATACAGTTTATGTGCACTGGAAGGTGTAATTGCCGAATTATTATATATTAACGATATTTAGGATAGGATAGATTTTGAAATAAAGTGATATTGTCTCTGCAGATGATGCCACGTATATTTACAAAGTAGTGCCATATACTATGCATTAAATTTTGTTCCTACTAGATATTTTATTTATAAAGATAAAAAGAAGAAAGGTTATTTTATAACGATTAGTGTCTTTTAAAAAAAATTAGAGGAAGAATTATTCCATAAAGATTTTACTTTAATGTGAATCTTGTTATAATCATAATTTTAAAAGACTCTTTTTAAAGTTTACTACTTGAACTATGCTTTACTTAAATTAACAATTTTTGTAACTTCTAGGTGGCAACAGCAATTTTGTTTCATGTATCAATGATTTTAACACATTGACGGATCTTTATTAAAAAATATTACTGAGTTTTACGTGTTCCGAATTTTAAATCTGTTTCTTATTTACTAAAAATAAGTTTAAAACTTTTAGCACATTTTTGCTGTTAGGCAAGGGTATTATTTAAAAACTACTGCAGGAAATATAAAATTTGAAAATATTATACCATGTTCTTAGAATCCTATTAATGACGTATTTTACTAAAATTAACAAAAATTATCCAAACTAGTAAAAATTATGTAATTTATTTTTAAATGAAAGAAATAAAGTACATATCTTCCACAAGCTAAATATTCCGAATTACAATGACCAATTTAGAAGTTGTGTATTTTAACGAGAGAAAAAAAAACTAATACTTATTTAATTTTATGACACTACTATTTTCTGCATATACGTATGTTACACGTGGTATGTGTATAAAACATTTTATGCATGACTCTAATGTACGGTGCAGTATACTTATGCCTACTTCATACATCTCTCTTTTTTGAGTGAATTTATTTTTCTTCCTCTTCTAAATCAATACCAATAAATAAAAATTAGATAATAAAGCATGTTTTGTAGATTTTTGTAAATTATATTTACCTGTTAAAAGTATTTCAGTCGCATATTAGTTTTATTTCTTTGATAACTACAGATTGCACAAATGTATTTCTCGGAAAAATTGGCGTTATTATTACTAAAATTAAATGGCTTTACATGTATTCATAATAAATTTATTTTAAAATATTTATGTATGTTTACTAAGAGACTTAATTTTTACAAATGTAAACATTATTTGATACACATAGAATAGTTGAAACCACCATTATAAATTTTTTTTAAAAATATATAATCCATAAATTTAAGGTTCTGCATCATTTAGAAAGTTCAGCTTCTAACATTTTACTCCGAGATAACAGTGTATTCTTTCAGATCTATGAATTCAATTTTTAATCATGTATTCAAGTGGCATGCTATACATAACAATATTTTAATTATTTTTCAAAAAATTACATTACTCTTATAAACAACTGTGTGCATGAATTGAAAATATTTTTTTTTTCTAAATAATTAACTTTTTTATACATACACATAGTACTAAGGAAAAGGAATATTCCACATGTGTGTACTTCAGTATTATATATGCAGGTCACACAAACAAAACTTATTTTTTCAAAGGTGGTTTTTTTTTTTTTTTTTTTTTGCTTTGTTAAAAAGGTTAAACCTCAAAATTTTTTATTTTTTTATACATTTTAAAAAACATTTTTCAATTTTTTTTTGGGAGAAAAAATTAAAAATTGAGAGAAATTACGTATTCGTTTCTCAAAACTAATATTGGGGGGGGGGGGACTAGAAGCCACGTGAATTTTCTTACTATAAAACAGTCATAAAACGAGAACAATATGCAAACGTCACTGAAAAAGGCTGAAAGCTTTCTCAGATTTAATTTACATCATGAAATACAGGTAGCTCTGCTTTCTGAATGGTGCAGACCTTCGCTTCATTTTTGTGATGTAACATTTTAATATAATTTGTAGAATATACTGAGCAAGAACTTTTGTAGGTAATCTATATTTCTTCTATAAAATTTTTATCTATATGTCTTAACCACTTTCAAATCGACGATTTAAGGTCAGCTTTCCCTTTTATTTTATTGGTAAGCGCGACAACATCTACACGTGATTAAACTCGAATTAACTGATTCTTTTTTCTGTACTAAACTATGTGATAACACTCGAGCTGGGAAACACGCAAGTGATAAATTCTTAAACAGATATTTAATCTAACCTTTAACTGTAATAAAACGCATGATTTACTATTCTATAGAACTGAGAATAAAAAATAAATAAAAAGAGGAAAAGAGCAACCTTGTGAATCGTCGAGTTGAAAAAGAGTGAATAATGACTGGTTTTATCCCTACACTTGTACGAAATTGTTAAATTAACTTTTGCCTGTTGTTCCTTGTATTGAATTCCAATTCCTCTGAAATATGATACCGTACATGAACAACTTCAAAATGGATGTAAAAGAAGCCGAAAAGTCTTTTCATTGTTTAGTATGTCTACTGTCTATCCGAGATCATCCAATGCACTTCAGTCATAAACGAATTGAATTTTTTTACATTGAGAAAAAGACTGACTCTACTTCTGACACAGACTTCCCTCCATAGATATAATATCTCCTTCCAGATCACACTGTCATAGATAGCCACCACACCAGTGATCCGTGCGACCGAATTATTCCTGTTGTTACGTCCATAAACCTTGTCCAGAACTCAGAAGGAAGGAGTCCGAATATTTCCTTCGAACTATAATGCATCAGACAGATCAAAGAGTGTGTTCAGCTCTGCCCCACTGCGGACATTGTATGTGTATGTTGATGTAGTAGATGGCGCGCCTAGAAAGAAAAAAGCTGTACAGTGTATGTATTTATTTAATGCGTAGCATATAACACAGTTGTATAGTGATTGTACAGCTATATATTTATGGAGTACGTGTCTACGTGCTCTGGACGCAATTTTGTGAGAAATTCCCTGTG
This sequence comes from Trichonephila clavata, assembly GCA_019973975.1. NCBI lineage: Eukaryota > Metazoa > Arthropoda > Arachnida > Araneae > Nephilidae > Trichonephila > Trichonephila clavata. Next base: position 207,650 of record BMAO01024221.1, read on the forward strand.
ACTTGTTTTCTGTAAAAAAAAAAAAATCTCTTTGGAAAATTTTCAATGAAAGCTGCACCACGACAACATATTTGTTTTCTTTAAAAAAAACACACACAACAGATTTTAGAGACGATTTTCATCTCTAAAAATGTGAGAGATGCATGCAACTCAGGGTGATATATGAAAAAAAAAATTTCTTTTTTGAAGAAATCTGTGACAAAAGGAAGGCATGGTATAGGTATGTTTTTACCATAAATGTCATTTTTGTAAAGATATAGAAACGAATTTTCTTTTTTATTCAGTAATTGTTCTAACTGTAATCGCCCTTGTTGTAGTAACTGATACTGAGACTGTCTCAAGCAGCAGAAGCGCCCTCTAGCAACAACATCTTCAGTAGAGGTCAGGTGAGGAAAGCATGTGGTCGCTGTGAAAATTCGTCATGTTCTTTGTACATTATGTTTGATAACGAATGGCTGCTTTGGAATCGACTAGAATAACTACTTTAGAAAAACAATCGATCTTTATATTGAGATATGCAATATGTAACAAAAACAACAATTTGTTAAACATACACTCGTAAATTTCAAGCAAATGAAAACTCTTTATTAATAAGTGAAAATTTTTATCCGGTTTTCCCAGACGACATTCCCGGTTCAGCCTGAAAGAAAAATCATTTTCTGGTACATCTGAATCTATAATCATGCCTTCAGTATGTCACAGATTGGCAATCTAACTGTAGTACTAAGCAGTGTTAGACTGATATTTATACCTAAGACTCTTCACTTTTGCCAGTTGCTGTGCATGTCTTGTTAATGTAACATTTTGTGATTTTTTTTAACTTATTAGATCAAAAATGTTGGGAAAAAAACAACTGTATTCATGTTTTTTGTATTTGTATAAAATATTGGAAAATATAAGTCTTTTGTGTTTCTATTTAGCTTTACGCACAAATTTTTGAAATACAAATAAAGACATTTACAAAAATTAATTTATTTTAGAATCTTTTTTTCATGTTTTTTTCAGAGAGTATGTATTTCTTTGATAACAGAGGTAAAAAAAAAATTATGAATGAACAATTAAAACTATTTGAACTATACTTAGCTTACTCAGATTCAGTTAATTTTCATTATTATGCTCTATTAGCACTAGAAGAAAAGAAAAGTACAGGGAAAGTATTTAATAATAGTAAAAAAAGATTAAATTTCAAGGGGTTTCCTCAAAATAATTTTCAACTAAACCTTTGTGTTTCTCGTTTCCATGATAGAATTAATTTTTCAAATTAATACTGAATTTTTTAAAGAACTTGCGCAGCTCAAAATGTTACATAAAAATTAAATATTATATAAAAGAAAACAGCTTTTTTCTACATTTAAAAAAATTTGTGAGAGCTTAATTAAAATTAATTTTCAAAAATTTATGTTTTTTGTAATGAGTTGAACAATAAAAAAATTAATAATTGAATTTTAGAATCAAACTTTGAGACGAATCATCAAAAATTTTTGTGGAACGGAAACTGACACCAATTACGAGAAATATTTTGCCAACATCTGAATCTAAAAAGGGAAGGATATTGGGGAGACCGGGGCAAGATGACAACGTTAACAGTTTTTTGTTGTTTATTAATTTATTTTTTAGGGTAGTAAAATCAATTTTACATGAACTGTTAGAGTAGTCCTTTGTAGTATTAAAATATATTACCATTTAATTTTTCCAATAAAAGAAGTTAAGGATTATTTTATTTTTTCATAACCTTAACAAATCGTCCTCTTGCTCCAGTACTGGGGCAAGATGACTTTTGCCTTGAGGCAAGATGGCGACACTGAAAGAGGTTGAGCATGTTTTATCTTTTGAATGTGTTACATGGTTTAACAAATGATAACTGCGTTTTTACATCTTACAAAGTATCAAACTAAGCGTAATGCATTGTAATGTAATGTTGAAGTGTTTAGTTGTGTACCTAACAATAGTCACAAATAAAAATGACATTTTTATAATTGGAGAGAGAACATCCCTCATACCAACACTCTTGGCATTTACAGCACTGGATCCATTCTTCTGTTGGAGGGTTCCTCTTCACAAGCAGGACATTTTATAACACCGTCCTTTGAAGTGGATACAACTGGAATGTTTGGCCTAGATTTTATAGATTTAAGCCCACAGGAACAGTTTGAGTTTTTTTACTCCCTTTTTAGCTTCACGAGCTTTTTTTCTGTTTTTTTAAAAAACTTCCTGTTCTGATTTTCCTTTTGTTCTAACATATCTTTGGTGGGTGTGCTTGTAAGAATACTACAGCTCAATTTTTTGCTTTTTCTTTTTTTCTCCTATTATGTTGCTTCAGGCAATTGTTTGAAATAAAAAAACACTAACAGGCTTCTTTGGTGCTTCGGAATCAGAATTTGCCATAAGTTCTGTTTTTTCTGGAGGGTTTATGTGTTGATTTTCTATTACCGGGGTCTGAGGATCAGCACTATTATTCTCAGTTTCATCGCCAACAGCAGCATGGTTAGTAGTTTTTACCGCAGCATAGTCATGTTCGCTAAACACAATAGGATTATAAGGCTCGATCCCATATTCTTTAAACCCTTTCAACGGTATTTCCAATTGTAGTTGATTTGAAGTAAGTGATGCTCAAAACCTCACCAATATTTTTGTCTGTGATAGTTTGTTCTGGATGAGTGACCATAAATGTGTCACATGCTTGGCTATAGTGCGTTTTTTACTGGTCAAAAAATGATACAACAAGGGACTGGAGACGATGTGATGAGTGCGACTGCAACCCAACCATGATGATTTTTTTCACTCAGCAATATAAGATAGCCTGCAAAGTTATGAGTTTTGTGACTGTCAAAAATCAACAGATTAGGAGATTCTTTGCTTGGTTTCACATAAAGATAAAAGTGCTTCAAAAAAGAGAAAAAGGTGTCCTCATTGTTCCAGCCCTTATCATTACAGTTGTCTACAGTTCCTGGTGGGGCACTTTCTACAAGTTCAGGAAGCATTCGCTTTTTCGCAAAAAGTCAGAAAAGGTGGCAGATAAAAGCCAGTAGCTCTAAAGCAACAAATTATTGTAACATTCCTTCCTCTTTAGGGGGGTTTTGCAGGTGGCAAAAATATCATCCTCTGGTTACCCCCTTCTGAATGAAACCTTTCCCGATCCGATGTACCTCTTAGCCCCAAAAGAGATGGAAGCGCAAGGTCACTCGGACATACACACAGACAAACAAGTGTTCACAGGATTTAATAGAATGGACAACAATAGTCAGTTTAATAAATTCCGAAACACGGGGCAAGATGGCGAGCTCGTTATCGTGCCCCAGACTGTCTGTTTAAAAATATTCGTTCTTATTACCATGAAGGAAGGCAATTAATTGACATTTATTTCATGGTAATAGGTAGTATTTAAGCCAAGTTACTCATAAATATTAAAGAGAAACGTTATATCTCACCTGTATTTATAGCAGAGCTTATTTACACATGCATAAAAGTTATATCGTGGCATCAAAAAACAATCAAAGCTTCACAACTAACACAAAAACGGCGATTTCAACTTGTCTATACTATAGTTTAACGAAAGGCCAAAAGGAGAGCCAGTTGTGTTCATTTGATACTGCTATCTAGTGGAATACTTAAAAATTAAGACATTAGTCATCTTGCCCCGCTCGTCATCTTGTCCCGGTCTCCCCTACATATTATATTGAAACCCAAAATTTGGGGAACTCTTGACTTCTTTAGGTATCATTTTTACAAAGACTTTCATTTCCTTTTTATGAGTATAAATTTTAGAAATTACTAAGCCATTCTTAATAACTGAATAACTCTCCCTCTCTCTCTTTATGTCTCTTGAATCGTATATAATGTTAAGATAATGCCAATTACAAGAAAGAGAGAAATAAAATACAAAACAAAGTTTTACAAGTCCTGTAACTCGATTGTAAATATATTTAAGCAATCTATAGGATTGTTTTTCGATACATAAGTAATTAATGGCATAGAGAACTTATAAGTAATTTATAAGTGCTTCATGCACTAATAAATGAAAAATACAGAACTATAAAATCAGAACAAAAATCACACAATTTTTTTTTTTAATTTGAAGGTATTACAAATAAACGATCATGCTTGTAATATTATTGATAAATATACAACTGAAAACTATGTGTTTTATATTCTTCAAAATTCGTGCAAAGTAAAATAAGAGGGTAAAAGAAAACAAATCAAGGGAAAATTATTACGCTTAAAATTAAAATGTCAGATTTAGTTCAAACAGGAAATGAAATATTAAAGTATGTTCCAGGAATTTAAATAACACCGGAGAAAGTCCAGAGGATTTCCTTCTTGTAATAAAAAACATAAATTTTTTTAATACGATTGAATTTAATACTTATGCACATACTACTGCAATGCATGCAATGAAAAGCGCTTAACACGCAACTGAGGGGATTGAAATATTTTTCACGTTAAAAAAAATTCGTGTTAAAGGATATTGCAAAAAAAACCCCATATATTTAAGAAAATTAAGCTTATATGAGTACATTTTTTGCTTATCTATGTGTATATATGCACTTATTTAATATAAATATCAATGAAACTAAAACATTTAGAACTTAATGAAATGTAACACAAAATTTTCAAGTTTTTTGAAAATTATCCGATGGTTTTCTTTACATTGTCTTTTTTAGTATCAAAATGTCAACAGTTTGTTCGATGCTGCCCATTTTTTTATTCATTTTACCATTGGAATGCGAGTCTAAATAACTGCGCCTACTTTTAATTATTTTCCTCATTTTGGATGACGTGGAACAGGAGCTGCATATTCATTCACCAATGATATTTTCTGATCCAACTCCAAAATGTCTTTGTCTACCCTATTTGGGGCCGTGAACATATTATCATCATCTACTGCAAAGAATTCTTCTCATGATATTGAAAAGGCCAGTCTAATAACACAGAAATTTTCTGAAACATTTCATTAAGTGTCGGCTCAGTTTTTTTCGTATTTTGTTCATTCTCATAAGGAAAATTTTTTCATGTTAAGGCGATATGGTACCATCTTCACAATTTTTTTTATTTTTAATATTTGATATTTGGTTTTAATTGTATTTTATAAAGGTTAATATAAAATAATAATTTCATAAAAAACTTTTTAATTTGTTGCAAAATGTTTGTAAAATCTAAATTTTTTGAACTTTTTAAAACATTTTTTAAAACCCTAAGGCTTTTTTAAATATGTCTCTTTTCTTTCAAATTTTTTTTTCCAAGTACCTTATAATATACTACATAAAACTGCGCATGTATTTTTTTTTCCTGCTGATGATCTTTAATTTTTTATACTTAAACCTCCAAAAAATATAAAATAAACATTATTAATTTTCATTTTGAAATATTTTAGAAAAAGTACTAAACATGTTAGAGCTAATTCCATGCACAGTTTTACAAAACATACTTCTCAGAATATGTATACAAAATTTCAAAGCCATACTTCAATTATTAAAAAAGCCTTCAGGTTTTGAATAATAGTATATGTACAAAAATTCAACATGGAGAAATATCAGTTTAAAGTTTTCATTCCATGAATAGCATAATGTAATATTCATCGAATGGTTGGAAACTTTCATGAAATGTTAATTAGCATATATTTAAAACTGCTTACCGCAAAAAAATTGCACAAATGTTGAACAATTAAACAGTATACTACCATAATGAATATATAGAAGAAAACGAATGAAAGATCAATATTTCATAAAACTTTATCTTAATAATTGTAAAAAAAAATACACACACTTCAGAGCTAATTTCATGCTCAGAGCTAATGCACACCATGTACTAAAGACGTTAAATATTGTACACGAAAGAAAGCAAAATCAAATAATTTATAAGTAAAATATATCAAAATCTAAGAGCTGTATATATGCATTTGTTTAAATAAATATCTTAAAATATTTTAATAATAAAATAGTTGAATTTTACACGCATGGGATATATATATATTATATATATATATATCACCAAACATAAACATATATATATGGGAGAGTGTTTCTATTCTTGCGAGTTAGATTTTTAATTATCTCAGTTATCAAAATGAGATTTAGTATTTGTGCTTTGGGAGAATCCGTTTTCAAGTTTTAGTTTCATTCATAATAATATCATAAAAATCACGCACAACTTTTAAATCTTGACCAAATCCATTTGCTCTTCAATAAATAATTCACAAACTGGAATTTTTGCATGAATTGCACAACTCTTTCTTGAAATGATTTGTTACTGCATATATAATGCCAGTCTCATTGATGCGCAGAAGAAAAATAATTAATTCATTTTTATGAGGCTCTTTTCTAGCAGATAATCTGAAATGTGGGAGTGGTAGTTGCTGTCCAGAATCAAATATTGTTCCATAACTTGATAAAAAATGCAGGTAAAGCCTTGAAATTTTGAAAACATATTTATAAAGATTCGGGGTATCAAAAAAGCCAATAAAAATTTCGACAGGTGGATGATTTTTAGGGTACCATATCGCCTTAAGTAATTTTCGCATCGTGATAAGAGAAAAAAATGCGTGGAAATACATAGTAGTTTGTTGGGATCGTTGTTTTATTACTTATTAACCGATATTTCGTCCGAAGCGTTTTCACGTTAAGCAATTTTCACTCTACATGCTTATTGTATATTATATACAGTTCTATACACACTTTTCTGTTTTTAATTTAGTTGATTAAAACTTTAATTCATATAGTGGAAAGCGGGGATGTCAAACTTGCGGCCCGCAACGTACACTTTTGAGGCCCGGTCAATATATCGGCACACAATGATATATAATAAAAAAGCAAACCGACGCAGAGTAAAAATAAGGCAGATGAATTAGCTAATTTTTTTATCTGTACTCTTTTTTTTCTTTCGTTTTACTATTAAATAAAATTCACGCAATCATTTTGAATGTATTTTTTTCTTGAACATTAAAAACATACGACCTTCAATTTAATATAAAATAGAACTTGCAGTCCATAATATCATATGAGTTTCTCATGCCTGGTGTAAAGCAAAGGATAAAAAAATATATGGAATATTTTCTTATAAAAAGATTTAAATAAAAATCATCAATATATTAAAAATGTGTTTCCATCTTTAAAAATGACTGAAAATAGTATTTCAGTATTAAAATATTTTTCTTGGTACTTAGTATTAATGAGACGATTTCGGCGAATTTCAAGTGGCCGCGGTGGCCAAGTGGTCTAGGCATCGGATCATGGCTAGCGTGTCATGAGTTCGATCCCGGTACCACTGAAGACCCGCCGTGTAGAGGAGCGATGCACGTTAAATCTGTGGAGAGCTCAAATGTGTCCTTCAATTGGTGTGGTGTGGTAGTTAGGAGAGGGGTGCCTGCTCAGTTGTCGTCCTCGTCGATAGACCCTGGTTCAAAATTACGAGGTCCGTCGCCAAAAGCCCCCTTGTAGCTGAACAGTGCGACGTTAATATTCACTCACTCACCCACTTGGCGAATTTCAATATACCTGTGGCGAATTATCTGTGGTAAAATATAACCAAAAAGTCTGATTATAAGTTCGAAATATGAATAGAAGTTTCCATAACTCGTAAAAACTTTATCTCTTTAAAGTAGTCATTATAGACCGTCGTATCAGCCTATCAATGATACGAGGCCTCCAATCTACAGGGGCCCCAACATGCGTAATATTTTGGCACTTTAAAATACGTTTCATTAATGCGATCATTTTTATTTATTTTCCAAAAATTTTGATACAGAGCCCACTCAGGACCCGATACGCCAGTGAGTTAATCTTTGACAATTAATTTCCAAAATGTAGTTAATCTTCGGCAGTGAATCCTAAATATGATGTGAAGACGTAACTGGCCATTTTTTTTCTACATGAAAAAGTGTTCCGAGCTCTAAGTCTAACAATAATGCTTTTTAGTTATAAGGTACGACTCTGTCAAAATTAGAATAATTGTCACTTTTTTTTACTCTGTTCACAAATAATTTGAAGCCTTAGTAGTATCTCACTTAATATTTTCTCACGTTTTTTCCCTTTGTTATTAATGACGTCATGCAATGAGCCTTAATATCAATTGCATCATGTTTTATGATTATAGTAATCAGGACTTTCAGAGAAAAGACAGAATCAAGATAACGAGTCATAGAGCAGTATATTGGAATATCAATTCTAACAAGAAACAAACTTAGAGAATTATAGAATATAGAATTATATTGTATATATTGTATATTAATTATTAGATTTTAACGTAAGTCACTTCAGTATTATACTCAGGAGAGACCCTCACTCGCCGATTGCCAATAAGAACATTCTTTTAAGAGTTTCAGGTCTGACTCATAATTTTGAACCATGATCGAATAACGGGGTCAACCCCTGAGCTGACACCTTTCTCTCCCGAAGTACATAAACTCCTTTACACGTTGTACCTTAAGACGAATTATTATTTTTGCTATTCACAGGAAATCTCTCGCAAACTAAGCAATATCACAAAAATAAAATGCCCACCTTTGCAATTGCTTCAGCTTTTATTATCGCTGCCAAACCTAAATGCATCTTCCTCAATTCCTTCAGGTTCCACATCTCTAGCCGTCCACCTCTTGTGGCCGCGGTAGCCAAGTGGTTTAGGTATCGGATCATGGCTAGCGTGTCATGAGTTCGAGCCCCAGTACCACTGAAGACCCACCGTGTAGGGGAACGATGCACGTTAAATCTGTCGAGAGCTCAAAAGTCCTCCCGTTGGTGTGGTAGTTAGAAGAAGTGGTGCCAGCTCAGGCGTCGTTCGTATCACTTGACCATGGTTCAAAATGACGAGGTCCGTCGCTAAAAGCCATCGTGTAGCTGAACAGTGCAACGTTAATATTCACTCACTCACGCCGTCCACCTCTTCAACAGCAGCAACAAAATTAAAATCTCAGCCCATCTTTGGCTTAGTTGTAATATCACATTTTGCACAGCCAATAATCTGTTTATCTCTATTGAATCATTTTCATTAGTCATATCCGCCTCCAACTCCAGTATTCAAAACCCTCCTCTGCATCTACTACGATTCGGGGTTTAAAACAAAATTCAAAAATTCGCGCGAAATTTTTTTTTAAAAACAAATAAACTAAAAATACAAATGGCCACCCGAAAACCGTGGAAAGGTGCACCCCTACAGGACGCATCAAATGAGGATTTGATTGTTTATAAGGATGACTTTGTTTTACCAAATGTTCCATTAAAAAATATTGAACATTCACACATTATAAAGACCCACATGAGAGAGAGAGGTAATGTTCGAAATGGCAGGAAATATATATATATATATATATAAATTTTTCTTTCACTTTTATAACTTTTAACTTGTTATTAGCAATTTTTATAACTACCATAAAATCCGGCGTATAACGCGCACCTATACGTTCAAGCTGCATTTTTCGAATGTTTAGGTATATTCGCCGTATAACGAGCACTCTCTTTTTTACGAAGAAACCTGAAATATTTGTATGCAATGTTCTTATGTTTTGAAGTCATTTATTAGTGGTGTTATCTCAGGTTGTTGAAAATATAGTATAGACTTCAACAGCTGCAATTCTATAAATTCTTAAGGTATGTCATTTCTTTTAAATAAATAGAATTTCCATATGTATGTAGAAATTTGACATTTTTTTATGCACATCTTTTTATTATTTTTTTTATTTAGAAATGTCGTTTTTATACTCGGTGTATAACGCGCAAACACAAATTCCAATCTTATTTTTTGTGTGTGTTAAAAGTGAAAGTTGTACGTGCCGGATTTTACAGTATGTTAAATGTCTAATTTCAATTTTTGTTTCACTTTTTCATTGATTTTTTTTAACCCTACTTGACTCGGTGGGGTGTCCCCTACCAAAATTTGTTTGCTTTTATAATTAGAATACTATTTTACATTTTAACTTCTACTGAAACTGTGTTCTCAATATTTTTAGATACTTTATCAATTGCTTTTTTTTTTAATGTTAATAAATGTTTGGTGCAGCTAGCCAGAATTGGTTCTTGTACCATAAACACAATCACTTACTCGCCAATTAAGGCTTGAATTGTTCTTTCTGGCTTGAATTGTCCCTATTTAACTGAATCATGATTCTTGGCCGGACTATAATATTGCCAGACACGAACTCGATACCATAATCACTTAGCTATCATGATCGTCACGCGGCCTATTTAGAAGTAAAGCTTCTTCATGTGATTTAGAGTGAAATAAATAACTTCGTACTTCACTTGTAATAAAGTTTCTTAGGATAATAATTAAAAACAATCAGATTGAATCCTTGATGTGTCAGGAAAACTAAATATCGTACGATCCGATTAAACTGACACGATATTTCTGATTGAAACTCGATAATTGGTCACTCCAATTCAAACACAGCTTCGGGGAAAACAACGTTGCTATATTAAGTCATTTTTCCTTCGATTATAAATTTTTTTTCAATCCATGCGATCTGGTAGCTTGTTGGGAGGAGTCCGGAACGAGTTCCAAATTCAAACAATTCAGGATCCGCCTTAGAATTATTCAATTAGAGTGATTATCCTGGGAATGATTTGACGATAATTCATCTTGTTTTTGCTCTCTGGCAGACGCACTTTTCACGCGAACAGTGATAAACAAATAAGTTTTCAACGCCCTGAACGAGACGGACCTGATGAGAGGATATCAATCATCCTCTATAACAAATTGTGTTATGTCGTGTGTAGCATTGACCCAGTAATGGAAGCGTGATTCGTGATGAGCGTTTTATATCAATTTAATGAGGAATTTGACTTCGGCTCTTTTTCAAGCCTCCGACCTTGACAGTATGTACTTCCGATATCAGTAGATTCACCTTGTTCGGAATTAATGTCCTGTGTTCTTCATCTTGTTAAACAGATAACAGTCCCTGTGTAATGGTTTGTGTAATATGAAGCCAATTACAAATTTTTCAATTATACGTAAGATTACGTTTATCTCTTGAGTACGTAGTACCTTTGTATGAAGGTCTAAAAATTCATTTTGATCTTGGAACTGATATCATTCTTTCATCATAACATTGTTTATTCATAATAATATTTTTCTGTCATCTGGTAGTTTATCTTTTGTAACGCAATTTAATCCAACCGTAGATTCAGAACAAACCAGAAAAGATTACGAGCGGTGAAAAAGACTCCAAAATTATTTTTATTAGATTTACAAACTCGAATCATTTCTTTGATTTTAATATATATGCATGTGTATCTGTAGAATAACTCTCTTAAGAAAGAAAGGAAAGGAGTAAGTAAAAGAAAATTACTAGCGGCGTAAAGCTTTAAGTCAAACCTTTTTTTCAAATTTAGCTATTTATGTATCGAACCCGAAATAATTGAAAAACTAAATTACGATGATATTAAAAAAAGAATTGGTTATAAAACAAGTAATAAATTTAAACAAAATCACATATTGCCATCTTTCTTCAGAAATTCACATGGCAAACAATAATACTTCTCACATTATTTTCATTCAATTTATTAACAATTTTTTTGTGATATTTAAATGGTAATTGCACTAAAATAATTTAAATTCCTTTTTTTCTCTCAGTGGTTCGACGGCCTAGGGTGGGCCTTGACCTTCTCAAGAAGCCTTTTTCAGACTAGCCTTCTTCCTGCTTGTGTGTTCTCCAATTTTTATTTCTCAAAACTAGGAGATCTTTATCTAGGCCATCATTCTCAAAATAATTCAATTATTCATAATTTTCAGGCACTTCTCATTTTATCTATTAATGTATTATTATAATTAACAAAATGTAATAAAATATAAATTTTTTATAAGAAATTCGTTTCAAGGATCAGCTAGTTAACTTTGAACCTACTTGGGCCGACCCTGCATGGTTTCTCAAAGGACATTTTTCTTATCTTCATTTTAGAAATAAACACTTAACGATAATATATGATTTAACATTTGACCCTCCGTGTAGGGGGGGGGGGTGATACACGTTAAACTGTCGAAGCTCAAACGTCCTCCCGTTAGTGTGGAGTGGAAGCTATATGAGGGGTAGGGTGCTAACTCGGGTACCGTCCTTGTCACTTGAACATGATTCAAAATTACGAGGTCCATCTCCAAAAGCTCTCGAGTATAGCTGAAAAGTGCGACGTTTTAATATGCACTCACTCATCATTTAACGTTCGTAACAAAAATTTTACGAGTTTCAAACAAAGATTTTATTTTGTGCTTTGAAATAATTCATATAATCTTTATATATTACTGATGGAAAAATAACAGCTGTTTAAGCATATTTAATTCATTGAATTTAATTCAAAGCTCTAATTCCTTAAAGTGAAACTTGAGAAATCAGGTTCGGCTTATCAAGTCATTTTAATTCCTTTAAAATGCATTTGTTACATTTTAAAAAAGGATTCAGCGAGCTGTTAAAAACATTATTTGAGTTTATTTGCTTCTTTTCTATTTTGCTATTTTAGGGCCCAGTTGGTAGATGTGTACGAAATAAGGATAAATGAAGTTATTCGCTAGAATCCACAAACATGCTATAAAAAAGGTCTCTATTTTTTTAGAACATTTATAAACCCCGTGCACCACACAATGTATCACATGGGGGCTTACAGCACAAAGGAAAGAAGGGGAAGGATTACAACTGAAACATCCATGCCTTCTCCGGGATTCAAACCCAGGCCCAACGGAACCGCAGTCAGCGTCACTAACTACTCTACCGGATGGGCAGCTTCAACTTATTTAATGTTAAGGTTGCAGCAACTTGAATTCTTAAAGCAAAATAAAATAATTCATAATTATTTTATAATTAGACTCATGCGTACGAGTAGTTCTGTCTCAATATTAAGTATCATAGTTTTAAATTATACTAGGCGAAGAGAGATCACGGAGGTCGCTAAATGATACGAAGCTAAATTTAAACAGTATTTCTTGTATCAAGCGTCTCTTAATGTATTTATATCGTAGATATATAGAACTCCTCTAGTATTGTGCATTATTTTGTAAACCTTTTATTTTAAAAATTTTATTAGAATGTTTTAACACTCGAATATATTAATTTATGACTAAATAAATAGAATAAAATAAGCACTATTTTTTGATTATCTGGGATGTGGATTGCATTTGTTTTATGAAATGTGTGCTTTCATAAATTTCGAAAACTTTTTTTTATTTGAAGAAAAATAAAATCGTTCTACTTTTTCTTTGATCAAACGACCGAACCTTCTTATTTCGGATTTAATTACCAAATCTGAAATAAGCAGTTTTTCATAGGACATGAATTACTTATTCAGAAGTTATATGCCATTAGAAACATTTATTGATTTATAATTCGATTAAAAAGATAATAGTTTTTTAAATTAAACTCTCACTACTACTTCGCTAGCAGTGTTAGAGAGAAAGAGAAATCGAGGTGAAAACTGTTGGAGACAGCAATGTGTGCAGTACTTCATAAATTAGCCGACGGATGCTGTTTATGCTGGTCTATTTATCATAACTTATGAAAGGATTTTGAACTCTTCTAAAATAAATAAAAAATTTCTGTAAGAAATCTGATAAATATATTTTTTGTAAACTGGATGGAGGGTAACTCCATACAAAAATTTTAAACTATCAAAATTTTAACTGTAAAGTTTAAAGTTCCTTTTTTTAAGTTAGGGTGTATCAAAATATCGCTCGCTCTTCTTCAGTCTAGGAGGGAAAAAACCCCATCGCGCATTTATGTTGTAATGTAGAATAGCATCCTATTGATGAGGCTGTACTGATTCATAATCACCCAAAGAAATGTTTCAACTTGTTTACATGAATACTTTTATTTGTTTTAAACGACATTATAATTAGATTTCTAGCAATCGATATAGATCAATTGCTTAGTAAAATTCCAATAGATTGCAAAGCAATGCGATGTCTATTGGCGAAGGACTTTTTAATTTTGAGACACTCGAATGTCGAGGATGACACTTGAACTGGTACTTCACTCTCAAAACTTCCCCACCACGACAACGTGAAGACTTTGAGCTTGATTAATTTAATGCGTATTTTTAGTAGAACTAAGAAACAATCCAGACCATCAGTTCGTGACCCTGATCAATCGGCTATCGCAGCCCCTTGGCACAGCGTTTCTCAAACTGTAGGGGGTACCCCCTATTGGTTATTACTTGGTTATTATTAAGAACAACTACTAAAATCTTTTTAAGGTATTACCTGTTTTATGATAACATGTATAAATAAACTGGTTTCTCTTTCAAATGAATTAAGTTTTTTTACGTAATATACTATAGTTTAAATTTGTATATTCAGTCAGCATTTTCGAATATAACAATTCCTTTTATTATTTTTCTTATTCATACTTTCTGTATATTGTTATCATTTTATTTTAAGTAACTCATTTTAATCAGGAAAAGCGAGTGTATCTTTTCTGATCTAATTCCCCTTTCAAGAAATCGTTTTCGCGTTTCTCAACAAGCACGTGATTCGTGCGCACGAATCTTAAGAACAACAATTGAATTACTCCAAATTCCTTGCATTGTTTTACCTTCAGTTCACGATTTTAAATCTAAACTGAACTGAAAAACGCTTTCCGCGTAAAATTTCCCCCTCTTACGAAAGCGCACGAATATTTGAATTGATTTAACATTTAAATACCTTTATGCGAAGTTTGCTTGTTTACATTTCAAACAGTGTTAAGACGAAATTAATTATTTTAACAATTGAAATAACTCAGATTTTAGAGAGAAATACATCCCCTCTCCCTGCACACTCAACTTAAGAAGGTTTAAAAAAGTACTTTTGCAAACCAAACGCCTACATTTCTTGACATCTGTTCCTTGTATCTGTTTCTATAAGTAGATAGCACATAAAACATGCACCTGTTGTTTAACTATGTTGTTTAACTAACACTTTAAGAATATAATTTCATTTAAAAGAATAAATTTATTTTTCAACAAATCAGTATCGTTCAGATGATTGATTGTTATGCAAGCACACTGAAAATATAGACATTTTTAATGTTGAATTTCCTTCATAAATTAGTAATGTTCACTTGAGTTTTATAAAATGCTTCTATATATATATATAACTCAAAGTGCAAAGATTAAACTCATTAATCTTTGGACCCACAGATAATTCATTAATTTTCTTAAAAGATAAACATCAATGGCACACAGGCTGGATCCAGGATTCGGACTCTCTTCGCTCTTGATTTTTTTCATTGATTACAATCCTGTGTATATAATGCGTAAAATTTATTTAAGTATTTGTTTTTAATTATTTATTTTAGTAATTAATGCTATTTATTTATTACTGTTTTTTTATTGTTCCCAACAATCAACAAAATCAAAAGAATATGTTTATATTAGGGTATGATACGAGAATGGAGGACTTTACACCCTGGACCCCCCCCCTTCGAAAAATTTCTGTGTGCGCCATAGACATTGATAGACATAATAATTTAACTTTAAACTTCGAAATTTTTCTAGGTTCCGTCCAATATGTTTATTTTAAAATGGCATTTGTTTCAAAAAAATAAAATAATATTTTGTAAAATTGAACTCACACACAGAGTCAGCAAATATGTGTTTGAATTTGAATAGAAAACGATTCTTCCTTGCTTATTTTTTAACAGGAACATTTTGATATAGTTTTTATCTTGAATAAAACATTATTTTTAAGTAAAATTATTCCAATATATTTATTATAATGCTTTTACATAATGGCTTTACTTGTTAAATGTAATGATCCTCAAACTTTTATTTTATTTGCAAGCGTTTATTTAAACAAATAGTTTATTTATGATAATGAAACGAAAACCAGTGATATTATATTTAACTTAATTCCTCGTGATTTGAAGTCTTTTTTTTACGTATGCTATTTAAATGGATAATGTTATCCAAATCTGGTTTTTTGCTTTTCGATAACGCTATACATTCAATTATAATTTACATAATGATTTCTTAATGCTATTGTGTCCATCGTCAAAAACCCCTTACAATAATGAAAACTTTAGCTAAATCTGTGTATCAAATATTTGAGATGAAGGGATATATAGGTTTTTCAATTTCTTTTTTTCATATTTTAGAGAAAGAAAACGTATATTTTCTGCACACTTAAACGGAGGTGGGCGGAGCATCGTAGGGGTAGAGATGGAGAGGGGGAAAATAAAAAATCAAAATCAAAAAAAGAAGGGGGAGATGCGGTTTCGTCGGGCTTTTCTGCTGGGAAGGTGCGGCCTCGCGGTAAGGCTCCGAACCAACCCAGAGAGATTAAATTTGAAATCCGAGTTGAGCCGACCGGAGACTTCGGAAGTCGATCTAAAAGGCACTCATCTCATACCTTGAGGGGCCAAACCCTAAGTGAGCTTGGAATATTTCCAATCAGTTTCCATTTTCAGATGAATTTTATACCTACAGTATTTAATTATTTCTTGCTAACATAAATATTAGCCGTTGAAAAATTTATTAATGGAAATTCCCTAACGCTTATTGTACTTTTTGCTTAACCATTTTATTGAAACATTTTTCTAATTTTTCACCCTTTTGTTATAACATAAAGAAAAAGGTTATATGCATGCAGAAAAATACTATTATATCTCGTACATGTTTGTTGCAAAGAACATTTTATCTGTAAGTTTACTAAGCGGAACTATTTTTCATTCCTTATGATTATCATATGTTTAATATAAGTTAAATACTATTATTATGTATATTATATATACAGTAGAGTCAAAAAATTCAATAGGTCAATTACAAATTATTAAAGAATGGAACAATAATTTAATTTTATTGACCTTCAACGTACTCCCCTTCTGCATCCACACACTTGTTCCAGTGTTCCTGTTCAGAATACTCCTAGAATCTTTTGAGAGGTCTTTCTGTAGTTTCGTCACATTTTGGATCCCCTCATCTAAATTCACAAAACGATGTCCCTTCAATTTTATTTTGAGCCATGGAAACAGGTAAAAATCTTCTGGTGCTGGAATCATTTCCGTATGCTTTCTTCAGCATCTCGAGGGGATCTCAGAAGGTGATTTCTCGAGCAAAACACGGAATTTGATGTTTGGACATTGGAAAATCCGACGAATGAAAAGTTCGTTTTGTTAGAAATGATCTGTAGCTTATACATATATACTCCAAAAGTACAAAAAAATTAATTCCAAATGGCTGTGTGTTTTCCTTATTAGTGCTGCCAAACTCTGAAACAAATATTTTCCCTCTAACGAACACCTGAGTGAATGTCTGGGAATTTTTCGACTCTATTAGTATAACAAAAGGAAACAAGAAAAATTACTTTTAAAATGGAAATCATAATGATTTTTTTATTTATTTAAAATTAAGATTTGTTATTATATACTAGGAATTTAATACGAGTATATTTAGGGAGGGATAAAAGGGAGGGACAGGAGTAATTAATACTAATTATTTAGAAGAGTTTATATTATTGTATAAATTTTTTTACATTGCTATGTAGGGAAAGGGTTGTTATTATATAATAGGAAATAATATATAATATTATAATTAGATCCATTTCAATTTAAAAGTAAGAAATTAACCAAAGAAGATATTTCATTCATGAAAGAATTAAACTATTTAAAGAAAAATAAAGGGATTGTGTGGTATACTACTCTGTTATTTAATAACTTAGCGATAATTTATTTACACCGCACTTTGAAGTTGCACGAAGTTTATTGGCGACGGACTTCTTCATTTTGAAACAAGGTCAATAGTTGCAAAAGATACCTTGCGAAGTCAGCATATTATATTAATAAGGAAATATTTTTTGATCCGTAAAGTATTACTATTTTGTATTCTCTAAATTTATACAAGAAAAAACACCTGCCACAAAAAAGTTAACAAACAAATTTTACGTTTTACATTCCTTTATGTTAATTATTTTTTTTAGGTCGCGGTAGCCGAGTGGTCAAGGTATCGGATCATGGCAGGCATGGCATGAGTTCGAGCCCAGTACCACTAAAGACCGGCCGTATAGAGGAGCGATGCACGTTAAATCTGTCGAGGGCGCAAATGTTCTCCCATTGGTGTGGTAGTTAGGAGAGAGAGTGCCAGCTTAAGTGTCGTCCTCGTCATTTGACCATGGTTCAAAATGACAAGGTCTGTTGCCAAAAGTCCTCGTGCAGCTGAACAGTGCAACGTTAACATTCACTCACTTATGTTAATTTTAAAATACGGGAAACCATGAAAAAGATTTTTTGGCATCAACCTTTAAACAGCAACAGTTTTTTCTAAGCTGCATATTCTATCTGTAAACACATATTGTGTGTTTATGATATACAAATGCATTGATTATTATATTGAATTTTTTTTCAATAATACGTGAGTAACGAAAGGCAGAAAGTCAACATTTTAGGCAGCTGTTAGACGTATTAATAGCCCCCTTCATACAATAATAATATATTGAATTTAATAATAATGTACTTTATGATATTAAAGCTATAATATGACTTCAGTTATAAACTGCACAAATTATCAAGATAAATATAAAATTTTGCACACAATTTTATATATGACAAGCCCATGGGGTCACTAGTAATTATTAAACTTGTTATTCATGAATTAATGATCATATACATTGTTCAGTACTGAAATATTTATAAGTATATTATATCACTGTAAATGTGTATTTTTTATTAACTCAGAAAGTATATTTTGTGTTTTGATTCTCTTCAGTAAATTAATAATTTTTTAAATCTTTTATTTTTGACTTTTCAATATGCTCACGCTCTCGGGTGTGATTATCACGCCCTCCTAGCGGGGCGCACCCGGAGTTTGAGAAACGCTGGCGTAAGTGGTATAACTATTTATAATGTTTTTTTTTTTACTTTGGATTAGTTAAAATGTTGTTGACAATGCAGAATATTTGTTTTTCATTCCATTGCGTGTTCATATATATTTTTTAAAAAAATACAATTTTATGTATCGTTTGTTTGATTGTTTGAATATATCATTGACTGACTGTACAAGTAGTAAGGAAATAGTGCAGTTATTCGTACTCATTCACATAGTATTAAGATAAATAATAATAATCTGCATAATAGTATAATAGTTGTAGTAGCATATAGAGTGTGTGCGTGATTGGTAATAATATATACATCTGAGTTTCATGTAATGTATATTATTGATACATATAATAATTATATTACAATAGAACATTAATATAATAACAATGAATACAATAATCATTAAAATGTACGTTAATATAGTTATTACTATAATATATATGATAATAATAATAGTAATGATAATAAGTGTAGTATAAAAATAGCAATAAACGCGTGATCAAAGGGGTTTCATCTAAACAAGTTCTATGCTAAAAATTACGTTGACGTGAAATAATGGTTTTATTTCCATTGTATTATTTCTAAAGAAAAACAGTTGTAGAATTAAATTTCTTTAAAATGTAGTGCTATTTCTACCCAGATGTCCAGCGGATGCGTTGTACATAGAGATTTAAACACATTATTTTTAGATTTAGGTTTTCTTTTCTCTTTAGTACTTTTTAAAATACTTTGCAATTAGTTACTCACGTATCTTACTTAAGCTCTTTTCCATTCTTAACTTTGTATGAAGTATTCAGTTCCATTAGTCGTAAATATACCTCTTTTGCAGTATCCGCATCGTAATAAATATAATAAAAATCGTTTAATGAAATTTTAAAAAAAATTTTGAAATTTTTTAAAATTTACAACAATGTTTATGTTAACTTTCCTATCAATCAGACAAAATAGATCTACAGTGGCACAACATAGGAATTTTTCAAGAGGGAAGGTATCGAAGGCCGAAAATGCACTCTTCTCGATTATATCCCAATACGCTACCAAATATTTTCTTATAAGTATGTCGATTTTCGGGAACCAAAAACAGTAAAAAATAAATTATTGAATAAATAGTTAGTATTAATTCATAAAATAAATTATTAATATCAAATACTATATACATAGGATTATAATCAATCGAAAAACAAATAATTGGCGATGGGCACAGTAGTAAACTGACTTTAGTGAATTCTCATATACAGAATTTATCGCTATGCTTTAGCATAGTGGAAATGTCGTATGCTCTGAATGTGTGCGTAGAAACGCCTTCAAAATGTGTATGGGCTCAGTGGAAATATACTTCTTGGTGGGATACTTTCCAATAATCGATGTTTTAGAGCAGGAATCGGCAGCGTTTTAGTTGTGACGTGCCAAACCAATCTACCAATAGGATTCAACGTGCCATACAGTAGGATATTTTTGAAACAATTCAATTCCCGCGATAATGCATGCAGAGTTAGAGAATAGAGGTTAATTATATATTCAGTTGGATTATATATTCACTTTGCATCATTTAATATTTCTTAGCATAAAATAAACAACATAAACTATAACTATTTCTTCAACAACAACAGAAAATAAAATTGGACATATA
Source organism: Trichonephila clavata (assembly GCA_019973975.1). Classification (NCBI taxonomy): domain Eukaryota; kingdom Metazoa; phylum Arthropoda; class Arachnida; order Araneae; family Nephilidae; genus Trichonephila; species Trichonephila clavata. Next base: position 228,037 of record BMAO01024221.1, read on the forward strand.
TTATATATTGTTAAATATTTTTATTAAAATAAGAAATAGGTAACACATAAAATAATAATATTTTCCTTCATTATAGTTTAAAAAATAGTAACTTTTTTTTAAAAAAATTGACCGCTCTACATTTATATAGCAAAATCAGGGGTATTTATTTTGGGACTTTCAATTTGACATGATTCGGAGCATTCAGCACTTAAAATTTCTCTGCGGAGTCGAAATATTTTTCATACGAGGAAAGAATTTTTACTTAGATATGTAGAAAGCGCGCGCGGAAAGCAGAGTACATGCAATTTTCTCTCCTCAAACAATTAAATCTCTCCAGCAATGACATTCAATAATTTACAAAATAGCTGTAAGTTTATCTTTAGAATTATCTTTAAGGTTTTTTCATAATTCCGTAGATGTATGTCAAATAAGGTCTATTATAAATTTATCAACTTCCATTCACTCGAAAATTGACAACTTAGTGTATTAGTACAGAGTGCCACTGAGAATAGAATCACCTGCAACATGTGGCACCAGTGCCATAGATTGCTGACGAGAATATTCTTTTCTATATAATTAATTAAACTTGAAAAAGAACCTATATTATACATATATAAGGGTGTTTGACAAAAACATAGCGTTTAGTTGTAGTTACTATCTCCATTTGGATCTCGAAGAACAATCAACCTTTTTGCCTGAATGGGAAAATGTTCTCTATTTATGTTCCCCAAAGCGATTAAGTATAGAATTCTTTATCTAAATTAAATTTAAAAAATACACACACATAAATTTGTAGGTTTTCATCTTATGTTCAGTTTCTTGTTTCCGTTCATTATGCAACTTCAAATGGGAGGAGGTTACTGTATATTTTTTTGTAACGCGCGCGAACTCTAGGCAACATTCTAGAAAGCTAGATGGTAATGCAGAGGTTCCCAAACTTTTTTGTCTCATAGACCCCTTGCCATGTTTTTTGGTTTTGGGTAGACCCCTACTTACCTAATAAATGAATTTTTGCAAATTTATCAACTTAAATGTCTTTTTGACAGTTGGTATAGAGCTATACTTAATTTAAAATATTTAATTTTCTAACTGTAGTGAAGTATGGTGTTTAAAATCTAAGACGCACTTGTTAATTAATCAAATTAAAACTTAATTAATACATAAAATAAATGTTACATAAAGTAACTCAGCAACAAACAAATGCTTTTAGTGGGAGGGATGAATCTGGTGAAATCTGGTAATGGGAGGGAGGGATGAATCTGGAGGGTGAAATGGATGCCATCCTGGCCCATTTTTGCCTTCCCTAAACACGTCGACAGCTCGAGAGATTTATTAAATTTTTAAAATATGTACAAATAATAACTTAATTTTGTGTGTGGGATCGTGGTTCAATAAACCTCTAAAGCATCCTTGGAGTCTCATCATTGAGAAATCCACGACATTACAAAATCTAAGATTGGCAATAATAAGATTTAATCCGACACTTGTACACGATGAGACACGTAGCATAAGATTCTTCTAAAAATAGTTATTTTTTGTTGCCTTCCAAATGATTTTTGGTTCGTGTAAGAATTTTAAAAAAATAGGGATATTAATATTGTATTCTATTTTAAGAATATAAAATACAATGTGATCAATGTTTCGGTACACTATCCATTTTTGTGGGAATCGGACAATTTTTTTGCTGACCTTTATAAGAACATGGTAAGTATACTTTTCAACAACTTAAATGTCCATCGAAAGGTATTTTTCCATCTAGGATATGGGCTGCTAGCACTTCGGTTAACACGACAACTGATACCAGGACGACCTGTAAATTTCCTGGGCAGAAAGAAAACTGCACCAATGACGTACGATTGACTAAAGTTGTTGGCCATAAGCTATAATTTGACAAAAATATATAACAGTTGCCGTTTGTGCTCTACTGAAGCACATGAGATCAAGATACGTTTGTAGAGCTTGTCATGCGCCACAGAGTTTGGATCCCTGTTTTCTGAAATCTCTTGGAAATAATTCGTATTGTTGAATGCAAAATGTATCTTAGTTTTAATTTCTTCATTATATTTTTGTATTTACAAATTATTTCTCATAAATATCATGTAATGAAGTATAAAAAGAAATGCAAAACATAAGATGCCTTACCTTTAAATAGCTCTCAGTGGGTGTTGGAAAGCATACTTCCCACCAAAAAAATGGTTTTAAAAATCAAATTAATTTTAAGTAATGAGCTAAATTAGAAGTGTCAAACTCGTGGCCAGCAGTAAAATTTGTGGTTGGTCAATATATCAGAACATAATAATATACACGCATGGACAAAAAAACTAGCGCACCAAGAAATAATTGCGGGATCATAACAATACTTGGCATGAAGGTATATGTCGTTGAGATATGCTAATGATTAGAAATGCAGCGTGATTGAGCATTACGTATAGCCGGTAGAGGGCGTTTAACGTCGTTCTCCGTGGAGTATAAAACAGGTAACCAAAGCTTGTTTGAGTGTGCTGAACCGCTTACAAAGGAAGTGCTGAGGTAGACATGCCATTACGCCGTTTTCGAAGACAATATGAGCTGCTGTCGCAGTTTGATAGGGGGAGAATCATCGGCATGATGGAAGCTGGGTGATCAGCTAGGCGAGTAGCTCGTCAATTAGACCGCTCTGATTGTGTTGTGAGGAGGTGTTGGGTCCAGTGAATCCGAGAGATGTCATTTACACGAAGACCAGGCTCAGGATGCCTTCAACAGACCAGTTGTCGAGAAGACCACCACATCGTAAGAAATGCACGCTTACAGCCAACTGCTTCATCAGCCGCCATCCAGGCACAGGTAGCACCTTCACTAGGGGTCCTTGTGTTTTCTCGAACCATACGAAGGCACCTGGCTGAGACATTTGGGATCGCGGCGCCCATTATGTGTGCTGCCCTTGACTCCCACTCATCGACGCCTCCATTCGGAGTGGTGCCACGCACGAGAAAACTGGACTGCAACGGAATTGAATCAGGTTGTCTTTAGCGACGAATCCAGATTCAATCTCTGCAGTGATGACAATCATATTCATATGTGGAGACCCCGTTTTGAACGCCTCAATCCTGTCTTTGCTTTACAGCGACACACCGCTCCCCCAGCTGGTGGGATGGTATGGGGTGCCATTGCCTACAATACACGGTCACCCTTAGTATTGATCCGTGGCACCATGGCAGCCCAGTGATATGTCCATGACATCCTGCAACCACATGTATTGCCACTCATGCAACGGCTCCCAGGAGCCATTTTTCTACAAGACAATATGCTCGACCTCACACGGCATAGGTGTTTCAAGACTGTCTCCGCACTGTTACTACCCTTCCTTGGCCTGACCGATCCCTAGATTTGTCTCCAATCGAGCATATCTGGGATCATTTGGGACGGCGAGTTGGGCACCCCACGAGTTTGAACGAACTAGAGCAACTTGAGCAACTCGTTCCAGCAAATATGGAACGAAATGTCTCAAGACATCATACAGAACTAGGTATGCCTTAATGCCCGATCGTATCGTATCTTGCATTTGCGCTAGAGGGTGTTCAACAGGGTATTAAATCCTCCGCTCTTTTGCATTTTTCTCTGAAATAAATGATCCCTTTTCTTTGATTTTCTAATAATTTACTTGTATCAAAGTAGTCATTACGTATGTAAAATTTCGTTTCATTTTGATGACTCCTTCTTGGTGCGCTAATTTTTTTTTTGTCCATGAGTGTATAGCAAATAACAAACCGACGCAGAATAAAAATCAGGTTGATAGAATTCGTTAAACGTTTTTGTAACTATATCTTTTTACTTTTTTACTGTAGGATTTAAATTCTTTGAAAGACAAATTTTGTTTGTTTTCTACGATTTTCTAAATAAGTATAGACTTAGTACCCAGCCGTATGCAAATGGAGGTTATCCAGATGCGACTCAAATTGTTGACAAAATTCAATGAAGGGGGTGTGCTTGAATTTTGCAAATATTTACCAGCCAGGTTCGAAAATACTCGAAAATTCGTATGTGAAATTATTTCCATGCTTGGAAGTACTTATCGGTGCAAAAAGTTATTTCCAGTTATGATAGGCAATAAGTCTCCTGTTAGAAATAGTATTAATGACCCTCACCTTGGGTCAGTTTTGAAAGCAATCACTGCGAATAAAATTTCTCCCGAAATAGGAAATAAAGTAGCAGAGAAGAGATGCCAAGTGTCACAGATGTAAAGATTAAATTTGTCTTGTTCTTTTATATATGTTTATTACAATGTATAATTCGAAATCAACCTACGTTTTCTATGAATATTGATTTTTTTGCGGCCAGCCGAATGTTAAACTTTGCTTGTTTGGCCCTTGAGGTAAATGAGTTTCTTTTTATAAATCATTCTAAATCCAAAACACATATTTAAACGTGACATTACTAAAAAAAAGTTTCCATATAAAGGGTTTAAGAATCAATTCGTTCAATTGCAGATGTATATATACTCAAATGCCATTTTCAACTGTCTCATTTTCAATTGTCAAACCCTACCTTTCACTGATCTCCCAAACCCAGAAGACCTTTCCCTCGAACTAGCTGCAACGTTCCCCTGTCTTTTAATCCCAGCTGTTCTTCTTGAGAAACTTACCGATATTAAATTACAATTCAATCAATAATCGTCTGCATCCTTCGAGGGTGGAGAGAGAGAGTCCTAATCGAACGCCTCTTTAGAAGGCCCTAATGGACACATCAGGCAGGACACCCCCTTGGGCCCCGCGCGTGAGATGTAATTTATGATTTACATATTCCTAGATGCCTGTGACATTGATCTATGAGATAATAAACTTCCCTCGAAAAGAGTTTTGACGCATTTTTTCCCCTTTTTTTCCTTTCTGTTTTCCTTTTTTTCTTTTTCTCTCTCTCGAGCCTCCTCGGGTAAATAGACAGTTGATTGGCTTTATCGAAATAAGTTTCTTGCTCGATTTTTAAACTTGCTTTTTTACTTCAGAAAAAATAATTCTTTCTGCGTGCAGTGGAAGTTTTTATTAGCGTGAAACTGCATAATTAACTATCGAGAAGCGAATGAAAAACTTTATGAAGTTTAATTTTGGAATGCAAAATCTCTCGCAGCGTCCTAACGTCTTAGGACCGAATATTTTTTCCTTCCCCTTAGCCAACTCTTAGCTTATTAAATTTTTTAAAAAAGGAAGCATGGAATATGTACAGTCTGATACTTGAACTAACTAGTTAACTGTGGTTGACTTGTACACTTCTCAAGAAGAAATTAGTATGATTTTGTGTATTGGCGAGTAAACTCGTCATGCGTAAAAAGTAGTGGCCATTAAATATCTAAATTGTAATTTTTGAGAAAAACAGACTTATTCTGATATTTCTAGAATATTTTTAGGCCAGGCTGGAGTAAAACAAATAAATATAAAATATGAAAAATTTAAGATTAAATCATGCGTCCCCGTATGAACTGGCTAAAACAGAAGCAAAAGCAGGAAATTCGATTTATAATAGAGTTCCTTCAGGTATGGTCAGCCATGGGACAAACGTGTGACGCCTACCATGGATGGCTGCTGGCCCGAAGGTACCTAGATATTGAGTGGTGTAAATATCAATTGTGTTCAGTAGCGCACTCAAATTTTCCACGATCGAAAGTCCCCCAACTCGTATCATACCTCAAGACAACACCAATTGATTCTTCTGATTTTGTTGATTTTGTTAACAAAAACAGTAAAAAATAAATTATTGAATTAATAATTACCATTAATTAATAAAATAAATTGTTAATTATAGGTACTTCATTAAAATTTACGTTATATATATATATATGTATAGGAAAAAAACTCAAGGGCTTTGAAGGTGTCCGGACCCCCAGAATATCCCCCTTGTGTGGGCCACTAATTTTGTTTGATGTTACACCCATGTATGTGCTGACATTAGAGCAGTAGCACACACCAAAATTTTTCAAGGGTGGGAGAGTCCGTGGTCGAAAGTCCCCCAACTCGTATCATACCTCAAGAGAACACCAATTAATTCTTCTGATTTTGTCGATTCTGTTAACAAAAAAACAGTAAAAAATAAGTTATTGAATTAATAATTGGCATTAATTAATAAATAAATTGTTTTTTGCAAGTACATTATTTCCTTTTAAGTAATATATATAGAAATATAAATATATATATATAGGATTATCATCAATAAAAAAAAACTCAAGTTCTTTGGGGGGGGTCCAGACCCCAAGGACACTCCCCTTGTGTGCGCCACTGCATTAGAGTAATGGCTTAATGCCCTGCTTCTTAAAAAAGTTATTTTATTGAGGTTGGAAAGGCAAGGATATTTTCTGGTGAGAGGACTCTGATCAAACCTACATCACTTCTCCAGAAGGTATAGAACATATTTTGTCAATAAAGAAGGAAGAAAGCTAGTGTGTGCTTAGGTATCTCCGTCCGGGAATTTTGACGGTCGATAAAATTCATAGATGTCCATAAAAACTTACAGTCGAAAGGACCATCGGCCTCATGAACCTACTACCATACAGTCCCGATTTAAGCCTATTTCGGGCCCTGGGAGAAGAAAATCTACAGGCCCCTTTGGCACTAAAGGATCGAAATTTATAACCGGAAAATATTGTTAAGTCCAGCTTATCCGGACTCTTCTGGATCCCTCCGGGCCCCAGGCCCCTGGGCACCCGCTCCAAGCGCTCAATGGATAAACCGTTACTGCTACCATGTTAAAGTATACTTTATAGTCCCGCACACAAACCACACGTACAATAAGTATTAGAAATAAAATTGACAATTTTATAAAATAAGCCTATCTTTTTGATCCAACATTTTAACAGCGCAACTCTGTATACTCATCATCGGTCGATTTTCACGACACCAGTGGTGCACACAAGTGGCGCGCAAAAAAACTCAAGGGCTTTGAGGGGAGGGGAGGTTCGACCCCCAGGACACCCCCCAAAGCCTTTGAGATTTTTTTTCGGTTGATGATAATCCTATATACACATAACGTAAAATTTAATTAAGTACTTGTAATAAACAATTTATTTTATTAATGAATGCCAATTAATAATTCAATATATTTTTTACTCTTTTTTTTTTTTTTTTTTTGTTGACAAAATCAGAAAAATCAATTGGTTTTGTCTTGAGGTATGACACGAGTTGGGGGACTTTCGACTATGGACTCCCCCCTTGAAAAATTTTTTGTGTGCGCTACTGCATGACGCATATAGTATAATTGGCATATGTAATGTAACTGGTTAATGGTATAAATATAGAATTTCATTGCAAAGTGTCTTTCAGTATTGCAAAAGTATACTTTCTATTAACGTTGCCCTTTAAAAAAACGCACGTGCACTTGTCATTTTCAAACTCCATCCAAGTTAGTTTTGAGTCTATTCGGTAAAAGTATATATTAAAACAGGCAGTATAAAAACTCAAGTATTATTATTAAAACAAAAAAGGGAAAATACGTATAATAGTATCCTTTCCTGGAATGCACGAGCAATTCAAAATTATATTGATAATTGTTTAAGAAAATTTTGCAAATGAATTATAATATTATTTTTAAAAATTTAAATATAATACAAAAATTGCATACTTAATAGGTAAAGTATGTTAATAAAACAGTAAAAACAGAAGAGAAATTTGAAAAGAAGATGGAGTGATTACTATATTACTTAAGAAAACTTTATTTGTGCATCAAAACGAAAGTTATTCTTCAGAATGATTCTAACCCTTTACATTATAATTAGATGAGTCTTTAAGAAAATCCACAGGAAAAACTTTACAGTCAGACCTCTATTTAACAAAGTCGTTAAATTACGAGAAAAAAAGTGTGTTTAGGGGAAAATTCGTTTAACAGGAGAAGTATGCTTTAATATTCTTTAAAAATCACATAAAAACAATTTCAAATTCATAAATGCTGTATTTTATTTTTAAAAAGTAATTATTCACACTTTCTTTTTGTAAATTAATATATATTTATTTTATAAATCTTACTCTTTAAAAATAAATATGCAAGGAAAACAAGGGGGAAAAAATCCTTGTCCAGGAATACACTATATTTTCAACTTTAAAAAATAATTTTATATTAAAATTAAGGAATTTTAAAGACATTTTCTAATTTTAAGCTTACAATTAATTTTAAGCATACATTATTTTATAGCCAGTAATTTTAAGCATACATACGTCTTCTTCAATTGAATTACTGATAAAATCTGTTAATTTGGTTTTATTTCTTTATTTGAAAAATCACGGCAATTTTATTGCTCTGGATAAGTTAGGCACTTGGTAAAACCAGTTTAAGGTCATTGATCACCATAAAATGTGTTAAAAGAGAGAATAATTTGAAATGTCCAGAAATGTTTTTTTAAATAAGGAGAGGGAAAAACCGGATCAGACACTATAGAGAAAAAGTTCGTTCAATAGAAAGTGCACTTCATTATTTGGAGGTTGTCTTAGGAAGAAAATAATAAAATGTTCTTAGTTCAGAAAAAAAAATACCAAAGTAGAGATTTGTAAAATGGAAGTCCGACTGTATTTTCTTTCTTTCTTTCTTTATTATTTATTTATTTTTTAAAGTTCCTTTTGCTTCTCAAAACAAATTTTCAAAATTTCCGAATATTTAATACTTTAATAATTGATTTACTAATAAACATCTAGTTAACTACATCGTTTGAACTACAATTAGTAACTACAACAAAACAAGCAATACTTCCTAACTTATATGGGGGAATGGGTTTTAATTGTCAAAAAAATTAGTGATACTAATTAAAATATAGTGACTAACAAATTTGGGGCGATGCCGATATCAAAAATGTATATTCGGCTTTTATTTTTGATACTTCGAATTTCTAAGGTTTGCTTGAAATAATTCGTCCTAAACCCATAACATCCATTTAAAAAGTGATAAAAATAACACTAAAAGAAGTGGAAATCAAGTGTTTAGTAACAGTTATTTGAATGATTAGTTATATTAACCTCACATTCGAAGCGAGGGTTAGTGGCCGTGGCAGCCTAGTGGTCAAGGTAACGGACTCGGGGCTGTTGTGTCATGAATTCGAGCCTAGAGCCGCTGAAGACCCACCAAATAAAAGGGCCCCTACACTATAAATCTGTGGAGGCCAAACGTTCTCCCGCTGGTGTGGTATTGAAACTAGGGGAGAAAGGAGCCAGCTCAGGTGTCATTCTCGCCACTTGGCCAGGATTTAAAGTTACAAGGTCCATCACCAACAGCCCCCGTGCAGCCTTATAGTGTGACGTCAATATAACACTCACTTGTAGGAAGTAACACAAGATGAGGGACTTTGTAATCTTGAAACATCATCAAGTAACGAGGACGACACCTTAGCTAACACCATCCCACTGTTCATAATTTCCTCCATGCCTATCTTTCAAGACCTTTAACTTGTTCAAAAGGCCATCATTCTATATATATGTGATCACTTCAGGGGCCACGGTATTATGTGACATTGCGTTTTCTCCATTCTGAGACCCGTGATTACACCGATATGATCTGAATTTGGAATGATAATGAACTAAAAATTTCGAAGTATTTCGTTACATTAAGGATTTTAATTGGAGTTAGTCTTAACAGGAAAAAATCGCCCTATGTGCTGAACCGTTTAACACGCATCTGCTCCACAGTACTTGATGAGTCTCCAGTTTCATCAACACTTAAATCCACGACTTAAGGTATCCGACTGACCTAAAATATTGAATTTTTGCCAAAAATTGACAATTTTTTTTTTATGATTTTATTTTATGGGCCATCTTATTTGCTTTATAAAAATGCTCATTTTCTGTTCACTAGAACAAAAACTACAAATGTTTTAGTAAAAGCAGATGCCATTACTTTAACTAAGATGCTGTACATTAAAACATGTTTTACTCGAAATGTGATTTTTTGAAAATAATCAAACTGGGTTTCTCGATTGCTAAAAAAGTTTTGAACATAATTAACTGAAATTTTTTCTGTAAGTTCTGTATAATAGTAGAATTGTTTTAATGTTCAGATTTATCAATCACTGTTTTATTACAAAATTTACAGTCCCTTATGTGAATATAATCAGTGTCTTTTTAAGCATTTTCATATAGTAACCGAGATAAAATGCTCTATTTTTTGTAAAAAAAGAAAATATCTCTTATCCTGAAGGTCATTTCAAAAATGAATAATATGGCAACACATTAGATTGAAAAAATTGAAAATTTGTTCAGAAACTTTTGGACCGCGTTAATGCTATTTTTTGTCAATTTTTACCTATTTTTTCCCATTTCAGTAATAATTATTTCTTTTTCTCTTCTTAATTTGGAACATTTTCTTAAAATTCACTACACAAATCTAAATATAACAAAAAAAATCCCCATATCTAAATTTTTTTTAAAAAAAGCTGTCGCAACCAGTCGGATACCTTAAAGAACTCCCAACTGTGAGTTCACAACCGTTACTCTCGGCTATAGTAGAAATAATAAAAGTTGTAGATTATGGTCAAAGTATTTATCTATTCTGTGTATGTGTGTGTTGTTCCCAATCACCTCAGATGAATTTTGTTTTTGATGAGTGAACAGGTCAATTTTACCTAGATACAGAACAAACTAAATGCAAAACAACCACCGGAAAAAAACTGAAATTTTATTTCTAACAGCTTAAAAACACCACCACCTAATGAACATAATCCATCGTGACTTTTCATAGCGCTGTCTAGTATTTCATCAAACCAGGTATAACTTATCCATCAGATAACCCAAAAACTCAAGGTCAGGTTCATTGTTCTAGATCACCATTCCATTTCTGCCCTCTGTGGGCTTATTTTATCAGATGCATACTTTCGTTTTAGTTTTTACATGCACACCGAAAGGGAGGGAAGAGGAGCGCTTATCTTTGATCTTCCATCCTTTTGGTTTGTGTCCTATCCGTCTCTAGATACATAACTCACCTTGGACTTCAGCTGCAGTGACAAATCGAGTCCCAACAAAGGAATAAAAAGAGCCTATATCGTTTTCAGAAGGGAGCTGAGGGTTATTCTGTTTTCCGCAGACCCCCTATACCCGGGGGGGGGGACCCGAAATGGGTGAGAGATTTATGGTCTTGTGAGATTTATGATCGCAGTGACAGCAGCACGGGCAATGGTCAACATTCGGGAACACTGTTCTGGGGGTTACCTTTGGAATTTCCCAACTCTCTGATCGCCCTCAAGAATTTTTCTTGGGCAGGAAAGTGTTTTCGGTTCGCCCCTTTTTTTCCTGATGAAATCTTGCCCCTGGGATAATTTCGGTGGCTGAGCGAAGTGGCGGAAGGCTTGAGATAAAAAATAACAGTTTGGGGGATTTCCAGTGATCTTTTTCTGAATCCTACCAGAAAGGTTTGACAATAAACTATGTATTTTAAAAGTATTTTGTCACGCCTATGTGTCTGTGAGATTTTTTTTGTTGCATTTAAGCTGGGGGTTTTCGTTTAATGTGATGGAATGGGAAATATATAGTTCTAACTATCTTTACAAAAAGAAGAGAGAAATAAAGTATTAGCATGAATGAAAAGAAAAGAGTATAATTATATTCATATTAAAAATTAGATTATTTAGCAACAAATTATGTGTTGTAGATAAATACCTAACCATCAAAAGTATTTGTTAAAATCTTTAAGACATACCGTATTCTAATCTAAGTCGGTATCGATTCTAAACTACACTCCAAATTCTCAACACGTTCTTGTAAAAAAATTTTTAAAAAAATAGCATAAAATGGTTTTTATCGATATTCAATATTTACAAAATTAAATAAATTAAAATGGGAACAAAAATAAGTGAATAATTTATTTTACCAATATTAAAAAATTTAAATACATGATTCTGTGTTTATTCTAACTATCACACACAATATCGTATTCAATTTCCCTCGACCAAAGAATTTTCTGACTTTGATTCTACGCAGCACCCGATTTTCAGTGGCACTGACATTGGAAAAAAAATTGCGGCTCAGATTCGAACAATTACGGTAATAGGATGAAAGTATATGTGTTTTTAACTGTCAAAAGGTATGTAAATATTGGGATACTTTTCTATCTAAAAAAGTTTATACGAATACAATATTTATATTCTGAAATATTAAATAAGTTCAACATAAAACTATACTTAAAATATTCAACAAAAACTATATGTAACATTGTTTTTTGTAAAAATTTTTTAAAAATATCTTTGAATTTGAGCACACAAGAAATAAAAATCTGAAAATTTTGAGACTCTCCACCCACACTAATAAACCTATATAAATTAGCGGAAATCCATTCTATTGAAAAAACATAGTTAAATAGATTAGACTGATATTTCCTTTTTTTTTTCTTTCACTGAAGAACTTTGAAAATGCCGCTTGAAAATTTCTGTTTAAATGAGTTTAATGCTCTGTTTTAAATTAAAAAAATATTATCGTGAAAATTTGAAACTGATAATTATTAAAAAAGAGTTGCTTGTGAAGGATCCCGAAATATTCTTGAAATGTATAAGAGATAAGATAACAATTTATTTAAATTCTTAATCAGATTTTACGATGACTCTTTTCCATCTTTCTTCAATGCTAAGATTAAAACCTAAGCCCTAATTATAAATTTTCATACCCAAAAGTATTTCGCTACTAGTATAAATTTGCTGGTTGTAATACAAATATGCAGCGGCGCACACAAATTTTTTTCAAAGGGGGGGAGGGAGGAGGATCCAGGTTCGAAAGTTCACCCCTTGTGTGCTACGCTTCAAATTTATCAAAATTATCATATTGAGGCGGCTGAAGATATAGAAAAGAACTCATTTCTCTTGTATCTACTTTATTGTAGGGACTAAGTACTAAATATATTTTTATCTAAGAAAAATCGATTGATTTTCTAGCAAAAAGAAACCGGACAAAAGCGTGTTATTTACGCTAAATTGTGGCCAGAATACATTATTTAATATTTGGACAACCATCTATTTGAGAAAATGTGTTTCGAGTTTGGTTCTCTATTCTTATCTATAAGTGAAAATTGCTAAGAAGTCTCACAAAAATGCTAAACTTCAAAATTCATTCCCCCCCCTCCCAATTTTTTAAAAATAAATAAATAAAATCGAATTTTTTTTCATTCGAAGGCGATAATTTTAATGTAAAATTTAAATGCGACGCTAATAAAATATCAATTTATTTAATGCTGAACATTTTCATACCAAGCACTCAAAAAGCTTCGAAAGATATTCAGAAAAATTTCAAAGTATGTTTCAGATTCATCACTGTTTGGATGGGCAAAAGATGTGGATTAGTTCTTCTTATTATCACATTCGTTTAAAAAACGCATGCTTAGTCAGCATCATTCGATATTTTAAAGGTTGGGAAGAATCAGAAGAAAGTATGCAACTCTAAAATTTGTTTCTAATATTTTTTTTCAGTCTTGTTTATTTTTGCGCATTGTTCAAATATGTAAAAGGCAGTTGCTATCTTGTCTACCTTTCTTTTGATTCGAGGAAATGATGCACTTTAACCTATTCGGTATTCATTAAGCGTTCCAAAAAGTTAATATTCCTGCAACGGACGCTAGTGTTTTATGAACTATATAAGTAAATACACACTTCCAATAGGAAATATTACTCAGTTCATACCCCCATTGAAAGCGGTGCTGATCTACGTGGATAAGACTTTCAAAACCTATCGAACAGAGAATTTTACGAAACTGTTCTGAGTATCATGCTGCTTAAAATGTTATGGTCTTCGACAAGAAGGGAGAAAAATAAAGCACTGCTGTGATACAGATTGTAAAAACTATGAGATTACCAGGACATTATTACACATCAGGAGGTTATAACACAACTGTGAGATTATTACACTTTAGCTATGGAATAACTGATGAAAAAAAATACTTTTAAAATGAGATATATGGTAAAGGTTTGCAGTCTTTAAAGACTTTCTGTGTTGTGATGTGTCTTCCTAATAAGTTCCTTCCTTCCGAAAAAGTTGCGGAAGAAAGTACAAATAGGGTTGCCACAGAAGAAAAATCTGTACTTGTAAATTTAGGACAATTGGTAAGGTTTTTCTTGCGCATATAAAAAAATTGAGGAAATTCGCAAAAGGTTTGCAATGGGTTAATTACTTAAATACCAATAAATTTCCATTTTCTTACAGTATTTGTTGGCCCTTGAAACAAAATGTATCGTGGTACAAGCAGAGATAGAAAAGTTTTGGACTTGAAATGGAAAAATTTTATCTTATTGCAAAAAATGCGACCCTCATAAATGCGTTAAATTGGGCAATAAATAAGCCTATTTAGGGACTATGGAAGTTCCATGTCAGCCCATTCCACTGGTTTAAAGAACATATGAGTTTATTGAATGGCACTTGTTTTATGTTATTCATGCTATACTAATGACCTTATGCACTGGTTAAAGAAAGGGTATGTAAAAATTAATTGCAATTTCTACTTTTCACTATCTGAAAGTAACACGCTTCGAATCTAAATATAGAAAGAAAAATTAAGGAATTTGGTATATCTTTTAAAGTTTTCGGAGCAAAATAATTATTTAAAAAAATATTTATTTGATAAAGAAAAAGAAAAACTAATAGTTCTGAAGCTAGCAAGTCTCAAAATTTAATTTCAAAAATAAAGTCCGATTTTCTTTCAATGCGCGTTTTTTCATATACAAAAAAATATATATATTATATTTGGGTCCATAAAATTTTTTGGATACATAAAATATATTATATTCTTTAAGTGAATCCTAAATTTAATATCAAATTTTTATCCTATTTTAAAATTAAGGAAATATGTAACTAATTGTAGGAAATTTAAACATTTTATATATTAAAAAGTTATTTTTATCCCATTTCTGTCAGATTGCTTACTTGTACATATGGCACATTTAAATTTATAAATCAATTTATTGAAAGTTTTTCCAGTTATTTTTGTAAAAATTATCCTACACGACAAAATTTTCATGAAGTTTCTTATCGAAAATTTTCTTTTATTTCATGGGCTTATAAATTGAAAAGCTGTAAAAAATATTTGAAATATATTCATATATTTTTATTTAATTGATTAATTTATTAAACAATTGCAGAGAGACCAAAATATTTAATTTTAATTTCAATAAAATTATTTACGGTTTCAGTCCTTGATAGAAAATTAACATCCTCGAAACACTTTGAAGCGTTTCACGAAAATGAAAACGATCTTTCAGAGCAGGGGCTGGCAATCTTTTAGCTGTGGCGTGCCAAACCAATCTACCAATTTTCACAGTAGAACACTCTTGAAACAATTAGATTCCCATAATAATGCACTCAAAGCTAGAGAACAAAGGTAATTTAGATAGATTTACAGTTTTATTACATATTAATTTTGCATCTTTTAAAGATATTTCTTAACATAAAAATAAACAACACAAAATACAACTATTTCTGTAACGAAAAAAAAAAATTAAAATTGTACTAATTGATACGCATTTTTAAGCCTGTTTATTAAAATAAGAAATAGTCAACATAAAATATCAGTATTTCTCTTCATTATAGTTAAATAAAAAGCCAAATAAAAATTTCAAAGTGAACCTAGTGCCTTACACCGTTCCACTTTCATATCGCAAAATCAGGGGTACAAAGTGTAACTTTCCATTTGACACGATTCTAAGCATTCGGTTGTTAAACAATTTCTTTGTGATCTCGAAATATTTTTCATATGAGGAAAGATAACCAAAAGCGGAAAACAGAGTATACCCAATTTTCTCTCTTCAAGCAAATAAATCTCTCCAGCAATGGTATTCAATATTTTACAAAATAGCTGCAAATTTATCTTTAGAGTTGTCCTTCTGATTTTTTCGTTGTTTCGTAAATGTACATGATATTTGTCAAATAAGGTCCATTACAAATTTATCAACTTCCATCTACTCAAATATTTACAAATTTATAGAGTAGTGCAGAGGGCCATTAAGAATCATACCGCGTGTCATAGGTTGCCGACCCCTGTTTCAGAGTATTCAAAGATTTATTAAGATGTCGAATAGTTTCTGTTTACACTTTAAGATGAACGAAAATTGAAATGAACTGTGTGACGGATCTATCCGCGTCCTTCCTTTAATCCTCTTGGGAAATCTTTAGTCTATCAATTCAAGTTTACTCACAACGAACCCTCTGAAGAAACAACAGTCATTATGCAGATTAGCTCGGATATATATAATCTAGGTTTTTAAGCTAGTGAGAGATTGAGATATACAGAATCTGACTAGAAGGATATTCCTACCGATCAGGAATTATTATATCTTATAGCGCGTTTCAGATATTAGATTGTTGAAAGTATTATAGTGACGATTGGTCACCATAATTAAATTATAACTCAGATATTTAGAGCAGTGGATTGACTCTGATAAAGAAGGATTAATATTTAAAAGTCTTCTCATAATTCACGTATCTCATTGTTTACTCTCATATTGCTCAGATTGGGAACACCTCTTCTCGTTTGAATTATTAGAATTATGCTGGTAATTTGTGTGTTCAATAAATAGTTTGAAAAGTAATAGGGAGAGTCATCCTTCCCTTCCTCCCACACCTCTAGGCGAGGCTGAGAAAAGACCTCAGCCCTTATAACAGCTGCAGTCGAATAATATCACTACCCCAAAATTATGGCTATCTTTGCTAGAGAATATGCCATCGGGAGACAAATATTTCTTTAAAAATAAGCATGGCTTCAATTCAACATGTCTTCCACCTAAGCATCGAACATTTTAGAACACATTGTCGTTATTCTCAACTACCAATTGTTGCTATTTTAACAATTGCCCCTCAACGACAACAAAAATAACTATAAAATTTTAAGAAAGGCAACCTTACATGTGTCCGCATAAAAGAATATGTCGGCTATTTGGTAACATATCGTTCGGTTAAAGTTGTCTGATTCAGCTCCAAAACAGTTAGTTACCTTCTGGCACTAGTTTGCTAACTTTTCTTCGATATAAGACCTTGGGTTAAGTCTTTTCAAATACTTGGGTGTCATTCTGCGAAGAATATTTCACACGTGCATTGCTGAAAGAGTTCAATTTGGCAAATCAAGGGATAATGTTGATGGAGTGGATGAGGAAGTGGCGCTAATTTAGCATCTCCGTGTCATTTGCTCTGCACCGCCGTTGTCCCTTTCAAGACACCATTGTGCTGATTCTTCGACTCCCGCAGATTTTTTGTTATAGGTCTGCAGTTCTTTGAAAGGAACATCACGAGGCACAACCCTCCTTATCTATTTCCCTTGAATGTCCACCTCCTCTGTGCTTTGTATTGTGTGTGTTTGAGGTTAACCTGGACTTCAGGACAAAAGAAGTCAAAGCTTTATTGTGCACTATTGCAGTTTTGAAAAACCTGCTTTTGCGTTGCTATGTGGATACTGAAAATTCTGCTGTAAAGGCAAGAGCAGAAACATTTGGAAGTTGTTTATTATCGGGGATTCATATGTCTTTTTTTCACTTCTAAATCTTTGGTTTTCAAGCAGTTACCAGTTGATTTCTAATGTGATTCCGAATACATGTTTATGCATTGACTATAGAAATAATCAAGGTGAAGAAAGCATTATATTTACGAAAGAAGTATTTTAACAATGCCACTTTAGTTTGAACTTTCTGGGATGTTGTGTATTCTTTATATTGATTAAAATTGCTTAGTTTCCCAGTAAAAATTTTTGTTGAAGAACATAAAATTTTCATTTTCCAAAACAGTATAACTAAACAAATTTATTAATTACTTCAGTTTTATCATTCTAAGCCACTTAAATAAAAACAGAAGCTGTATTGTAAAAGATAGAAAATACTGAAAAGCAAATTTGATTTTATATGCTAAAAATGTTTAATAGCAAACCTGAGCCGTCGTTATGCAAACAAATATTAAATGTTTCACCAAGAAGTATAATTTTTGTTTGCAAGAATACACAAATCATAAAATTATTGTTGCTTTTCAATTGTCATTCTTATAAAGCTCCTTCTGAAAAATGTTTGGACGCAAATAGATATTTATATTTGTTGTACAATATATGTTATTTATAGTGTCATAAATTAGTTTCCTTTTTTTTTTCTATTACTCATTTCATGAATTTTCATAGCAGAATTTTCTTTTTCTCAGATAAAAAAAATTTTCTAGATCCTATTTGTATTTCAGAATAATTTGGAAACCCCTTCTATATATATTTATTCTTCTATTTCCTTTAATTATTTTTGAAATAATATTGTTCTTTTTTATGCTTTTCAAATCATAAAAAAAAACTTCAGTCTCAGAAAAACAAATCGCATTTCCGTTCCGATCATATTACATTAATACTCTTGAGGATAAAAACATGATTTAAATGCGTTTTTCTTGTTGTAAAGGATTTAGAAACAAGATTCAATTGCGTTGGGCACAGCAGCATAAACAAGAGGGGGGTGTGAGAATTCACCCCCTCTGCCAAATGATTTTTAATTTTTATCATATAGATTACCTCTCGGCGCTTTCGTCAGAGTGTCTTTTAGAATATAACCTTTCCCACACAAGAGAGATCTGTGTATGCCGCTTATCGGGCAAATAATTTGTGAATTTTCTTTTTTATCGGGAACATTTAGAAATCCCCGTGCACTAGAAAATATCACACGGGGGCTTACAGAAGTAAGCATGAAGCACACATTACAAAGAAATTTAAAGTCATGAAGGATTAAAATACAAACATCTATGCCTTCTCCAGGATTCGAACCCAAGCCCTACGGCACCGCAGTCAGCGTTACTAACCACTATAACCGGATGGGTGGCAAAAATTATGAATTCCTAATATTAAAATAAATAGGAAGCAAATGGAATATGTTTTCACGTTCACAATTGTAAGGAGGTTATTATGGATATTAAAGAAAAAAGACGCTAATATAAAATAAATCACATAACAGGACATATGCCTTTTAGATCTAAACAAAGAAATCAGGGTAAAGATTTAAAGAATTTTCCAATTGTGTTTATCTGTATTATTATCATAAACTGTATATGTAACTGTATCATTATAATAATGCTTCTACATTTTTTATCAAGCATTATTGTATCACAGTATGTCCAAGAAACGCACCAAACGAAAATTACATAACATAGCTATCTACGTTTCTGCTTGGGGACATAGGAAAACCTTTTTTTTTTCTTCAAACAAATGTGCCATAAAAGAAATGTGTTGTGAAAATCCCTATCATTGAGTTATCTCTCTCTTTATATTGTTCTGCCTTTTGGGATGTAAGAAAAACTTCCCATATCACCGTTCCTGAGTTTTGCGCAAGAGATTTGGATAAGATTTCTCCAGGGTTGAACATTGTCTCGGCAAACCAGTTCCTGCGGCCTATCAATGAGGTCAGACCAACGCTGGGGGACAGAACATGATTGCTGCTAAAAACCCTTTTAAATTGCCCCGTGTGTTGGAAGTAACATAATTTACGGCACTGCTGTTTTGACGGTGCAGTAGCCAAGGGTCGCCACGGTTTTCTCATTATTCCTTGCGCCCCGGGCCGGATTGGTTGGTGCATAATTACAGAAGAAACACAGAGGGTTATTTATGGCGTGTTTCACTGTTTTAAACCCGCCACTCTGACCACCCATAGCCCGTCGTAAATTAGGAGTAATAATAAAGCTTAGGTGAGAGAGATAGCTCTGATCGCATTTCCCCATCTTCTGTAGATCCGCGCGGTATTTCCCTATTGGCCTCGGGGGAAAAGGCGCGTACAGCCCCTTTTTTTAGTTTGTTTGATTCGGAAATGAGTGACATGAAGTTCAGTGGTCAACGACCTTTAGCATAGTAACCAGGAGTATTGCTAAAAGCATAACATTTACGGCCCGATAGCATCTTGGGTTTGAGCCATTCGAACATTTCCGACTCGTTTTGCTCTTGGAAAGTTTTTATTCCAAATAACTTAGAATTGGCAGTCGTAAGGTTCTTAAGGATACAGTTAAAATCAAGTTAATGTAAAAATAAATAAATAATATTTTTTTTAGAGTGTTGAAAGAAGTTAAAAGAAACTGTTCATCATTAGCAACAACAAATTTTCAAATTGGATAATTTTCAGCTATTAAGTGCTTATGAGTGAGTTGTGGTAAGGAGACTAAATACTTCTATAAATTCTTCATTTTATTTCAACTTTTTTTTCAGTATTTACATTTTATTTAAGAGCCACAATTTTTGCAGCCAGCATTTGTAATGTATAATTTTAAAAACTCTTACTATGTTTTTAATATGCATTTTGGTAAATCGTTAAAAATTTAATTAGTAAGAATACTTAAAAAAATGTTTATTTATATATTTTTTTCATTATTAAAAAAAATCACCGAAAGAATAAAAAATCCTTTTTTTTACAATTTGTTCAAAAAAGAAATTTAATCAGTTTGATTTTTAATTAATTAAGATTTTTAAAAAAATTTTAAATCTTCTTAAAAATTTCTGTCTATCATACACATTTTTTATTTGTTCTTTTTTTTCGTAAAATTCGTTCTTCGCACTGCACTTTAGTTAAATTCAACAATTTAAGATCCATTTTTACTAATTATACCACATGTACAAATAAATTTATTACAGCATCAAAAAAAAAAAACTTTTTATACAGACAGAGATTAATATGTTTAAAATTTTTGTGTGCTCGTGTGCGAAGAAATGACAATAAGTTCATAATTCAAAATCTGTAAATATTTTATTAAAACTATATTAACACATCCTGGTAATCAACAGCACAGAATTTCAGATCGGTTCACCTAAAATTCAGTATCGTTCTAAAACTTAAGATTTTAGCGTCTCTGCAATTTAAGAATTGATTTATTTAATGTATTACTGGAAGCAATATGTGTATATTTATATTCTCTACAGATTTATAGTGGTTTTTTAAAACAAAATACTTGTACTAAAGAATTTTATTTAAAAATAAGATAATTCTAGTGATCTTAAGCAATAAATGACATTATGGTTTCACTAATATATGGAGAGAATTATATTTTGTAGAAAATTCTCTATTTGTGTGAATTACTAATTCATTTTTAGCGCGTTTTTCACGTAGTGGAACAAAAGCGCTATTAGGACGCAAATTTCGTCTTCGTTCCATTTTTTGTCGTACCTTTTTCTCAGCCAACAAGCAACTAATTGACCTCGGGTTTTCAGCATTTGGTCGCATTTGTGCCCTAGATGAGCCGAATCATATTTAACTTTTCCCATAGTTTTCCCGAATTTTCCTACAAATTTTCCTGAATTTCGCTAGTTTATAACAAAATTTTCTCAAATTTTACCTAGTAAATTTATTGTTTGCAAAAAGTTTTTAAAAAAAAAATCTACCTGCATTTTGGAGGAAATCTTCACAAAAATGAGGAAATCTTTACATAAAAAATCAGAAAAGTATAAAAGGCTCTGATTTTACTGTGTCATTATTTCTTTTCAGCTCAATAGTAGTACATTTAGAGGAGTGGTACAGTACTACTTTCTGTGAGTTAAAAGTTCATTAGTTGCATTATTGTAAAATACCACATGTGAAAAACGCGCTAAAATTACTTGGCCATGCCAATGATTGATATCTTGTTTTCTTGCGTAAGATAGTGCAATTTTCTTAGTTTAGCATTTAAAGCAAGCAATTCCTCATGCATTAAAAAACTGTATTTTTTATCTCTTTAACTGTTTATTTTTTATTGAACAAAGTATATATGAAATAGGTGCAAAATTTGTATAATATTAATACGTTATTGTATTTAAAAGATGTTCTAAATTTATCAGTACAGTTTTTAATATATGTAGACAACCAATATATTAGATCAACTAATTGGACTGATCATTTTGTCTTAAATGGTAAAGTCACGGTAATCATCATTTTAGCCATAAAATCACTTCACTAAGAGAAATTTTATTTAAACTAATATACTGATCCATTAATCAATTAAAAAATTTCTGAACACTTTAAACAATACTAATTTTTTTAAAACTCCACTAAATATTATAAGGGTTTTGCAAATTTTTCTTTCATTTCATCTAAAGAATTCAATGTAATATTTTCTCGGAAAGTCTATTTTCCGATTATAATCATGAGGAGATAATTCCTACTTATTAGCTAATATTATAGTTTTTGCTACTAGTATGTATATGCAGGATTTTTCTCTTCCAGACCAACAAACTTATAGGGTGTTTAGGGGGTGCAGAGACAATTCAGAATCATATAGGAATGTAGGGGTGCAAATGCCTTAATTACGAACTGTGGTGCAAAGACGCAGAGAAAAAAAAACCAGCAACACATTAATGAGAAAAAAAAACATTTTATTAACAGATGTTCAAAATTACGACCAGAAGCTGTTTGGCAGGCCTGACAGCGGCACTACACGAAACTCCTTACGTTCTGAAAGATCCCTGGTATGTCACGTATCCTCAAAACAACTACAGATATTCGAATGACGAGGTCTTCTACTGAAGGAAAGGGCATCTAGTACACCAATTTGTCCATGTGACGCCAGAACAAACCCATGCATGATAGGTCCTGTGATCTGGCAGGACTGTGAATCCTACCACCACGGCTTATCCACAGATATCCAAAGGTTACGTTGAGGTGTTGGTGGGCGAGAATTCTGCAATGGGGGTTTACATTTTAAGGAAAAAGTGCCCCCTTCTTTAAATTTGCATTATAAAATATTTCTTATTCCGATGATACTTCTGTAAGATTGTTGAATTGTTTAAAAGAAAATATTCTGTACAATAAGAAAGCTACTTCCAAAACAAAACTATATTATATAACAATATCTATAAGAATTAATATGTTCTGAACCAGTTATTTGTATGTATTTTAAACTGTTTTGCTTCCTATACTATAAACTAATATAATCTGTATACAACTACTATAATAATCCATATCAAATATTTTGAAAAACATTCTTCCGATTTAAAAAAAAAAAATATCACTTCAAAATGTCTGTGTACTTGCATACTTTTTATTCTTCTATTTTCTTACTTTTTGAAGGGGGAAAAGATACATTACTTTTTCATACATAAAGTAAGCACCAATTCAAAGAATTTTGTCCATAGATCTTTACATCTCGCCACCCTTTGTATCAACCGTACAACCTGTCACCCATTTCCCCCCACTAAGTTCTACGAACACAGCATCGTTCGCACTACTGCTATGTCGATAACAGAAGGGGAAAAAAATCAACTATTGAATTACATGGTCACCTACAGCGAAAGCAATACGAAATATTATCAAGTGCCTGTGCAATGATCAAGACAGTGTGTCTGACCTATTTAAAATTGCTCTTACATTATAGATATCCGATTTATTATACATGCCCCTCAGCCCTACAGCTGTCTTGATTTGCAGGAAGAGGGGGTGTAGCAAGGGGTGCTCCAGGTACACTCAGGTGTCCCCTAGGAGTGGGAGTTCCCACCAGAATGGAGGGTGGGGAAAAGCCCCAGAGGGTGTTGGAAAAGATCATTAATAAAAAGTGACCCAAATGGCCGACGCGACAATGGATCACGTTTTTGGGGTCGTTTTCAACCCCGTGTGTGTATTTTCTTTCTTTCTTCTTTTTAAAGTCAAACTCTTGGTTGAAGGGTGATGAGGAGATGGACAGAAAAACGTACTCCCAGTCTTGAGAAAATAAGAGATTTCTGGCACTTTATTTTTGCTAAAATGGGAGTGATATACTTGCTATCCAAAACAAACAGAGTATAATTTTTTCTTTCTTTTAATGAATATATTTAAGAAAAGATCTTCTTTCTCTTTTATTAGATATTTATCGTTGTATGGAATTAAATTTATGAATAGAAAAAAGGCTTTTTCGTAAGAAAACACTTTGAAAAATGTATTCTATAATTGAATTTAAATGATTTTTGAAACAAAAAAATGATTTTGTATTTTTGAAATTTGATTATGTATCTAATTGTATGTGATATAAAAAACTTAATTCTTTTTCATACAGAATTATGTGTGTACATATCAGTCCTCTCTTATTCTCTCTGAAATGTCAGCATTACCTGTAGGATTGCATGTATCCGTGGTGTGTTATACAGACATTCAGATATTTATCTCTTTCAGTATGACTTATAAAATTCCGATAATATAACCTCCTTTTTAAAGCCGAAAACTTTATGTAACAATTTTAAGGGGGGGGGGGTTACAAAATACAAATTAAGATAAAATTTGCTTTTAGAAATCTTTTTATGCAAAAATGAATAAAATAAAACTCTTTCTTCCAAGGTATGCATTTTTAAGACGGGAATAATTATGTACATTAAAATTAATATTTAATTCATACTAAGCATTTAACTGGCCGGCCCGTAAACACGTGACCAGCGTTGTCAAGTCTTGGTGTCGCTGAAGACCCACCGAGCTCAAAGGGATGATACACGTTAAATTTGGCGAGGCTCAGAGTTTTCAAGTTGGCGTGGTGTGGAAATTTGGTGAATCTCGAGTGTAATTTTAGAGACTTGACTGTAATTGTGTTGTACTTGCTAATAACCATCGTGTTGCTTCTTAATGTAATGTTAATAAAACAATACATTCGCAGTAAGTGTAGGTGTACCTTATGTGTGGGATAAGGCTTTTCAGAGTTCAATCTAGATTTGAATTCAGTGACACACTCACAAACATATATATATATATATATATATGTATATATATATGTAATAAGACGATGTAGTAATGATGGATTTTTTTAATGGAGCTTGCAATGGCATTCTTGTGGTTAATTAAACTTTTTATTATTCATCTTGAAAACATGTAAGCAAGACAAGGACGACACATAGATGTACGTAATCACAAATAGACACACATAATACACAAACACTAGATGCGGCAGACTACATGATGACAAGAAGAGAAGAAGCGTGCGTAACCGTGTGTTCAGAGCTTTTATAGTGGCGGTGAAGGTCGTACGACTCTTTTATAACAGGAGTGGTGATTGGCTGCAAATGAGCGGGAGCAATTAGATTAAGATTAAGATTACGCGGTCGTACAATTAGATTAAGATTATAACAGTCAGAGGCGAAAGAACTAGAAAATAATTTCACGGGGTACAGTTAAGGAGAATTAGAAGAAGTCATTACATATATAAATATATTACAAAAATATACAAAAAAATAGTTATATACCTAAGATAACTATAGTCATGATAGAATAGTTTTAGCCACAGAAATACTAGAGCAAACTCCTGGCCTTAGGAACCAGGATTGCAGGTTTAAACAATGTTTTTCGGCCAGCCAACCTTCAACTGAATTTGCCAATACTTTCGGCTATAGGGAAAGCAATAAATTTCTAGAGAAGTTTAACTATATTATTATAAATAAAACCATAATCTATAAATGTAAAACGATAATATTATAGTCTGCAATAATTACTAAAATATTTTAAAATCAAAGTTAAAACTATTAGATAAAGACTTACCACGTGAGTACAACAGAACATATTCCTGGGCAACGGACAATATATATATATATATATATAATACAATATATATATATATATATATATATATATATATATATATTGGGTTAAATTATAACAAAAGCTGCATTATGAACTGACGAAATTTGAAATCTCGGGGGGGGGGGGGAATGGATGTTATTCGCATATTTTTTGAAAGTATTGCGTGTTATGTGTTATTCAATGAATAAATACATAAATCTACTGTCAAAAATAAACCATGAATTTTCTTAGACAAGAAAAGTTTATTTTTATATTTGTGAAAATATTACATTTTGCATCTAAAATAACTGTACGTTGAAATTTTATATATTACTGTATTGTATTTAGTACCCAATATATATACAAGAAATAAAGGATTCTAGTATTGTTAATTATAGAGATGTATAAATATTAACGCTTCCTTGAATATGAAGTGCCTCAAATCACGCGAAGCAGAGGCTCAAGGCATTTCATTTCAAGGTCAAAAGTGTGATTATATAAGGTAGTGTGGTATAAAATGTGGAATAAATCTTTCTTTTTCTATCCTCCCCCATCTCTTTTTTTCATGGGGGAGGAGTAATGTTCTATGTATGTGGGTATTTTAATAGTTGTTTCCATGAACTCCTCTTCCTGTATAAGATACTAATAACATTGGCACACTCAAAAAAAAAGGGGGGGATGAGTTCACGGGTCCGTCATTACACACGCACACCCTTGATTTTTTTTTCGATTGATTTTAATCCTAGTACATAAAATTTTATTCAGCGTTTATTATTAATTTATTTTAATAATTAATGCTAATTATTTGTTAAATATATTATTTTTTTACTGTTTTTTTGTACTGAACAATTGACAAAATCAAAAGAATATATTTGGCCGTGTATTGATTCAGGATTCGAGAAGGTTGGACATTTCGATCCTGGATTCCTACGCCTTGAACATTTCTGAGTGCGTCACTGACTAATACGAACATATGTGTGTTGTTGTTGTTGTGTGTGTTTCTGTGTGTGTGTGTATGCTAAATAGTTGATTTTTTTTCTGGAAAGGTAGTTTTAAAGGCTTGATATTTCGCCAAGCGAAGATTTTGTTTTTTGTCTATTAAATATGCTTAAAGAAAATATAAGGAGGAAAAGAAGGACAAAGAATGGAAGAAAAACAAAACACTTCTTGAAACTAACAGAGTGGATACTGGTCCTCAAATTGAGTGGCTTCTTATGCCACATTTTGAAGGTACAGGAGCACATGAACTGGAATCCGCGTTTTCTTGATCATAAAAAGAATACATTTAATATCCAAGAATTTAAACAGATTTATTCCTCGAATTATTTGCTGCCTTGGCAACCGAGTTGTGAAATTCCTGGCATTTATGAGGCGTTACTTCTGTCGAATTGGGGAGCTTGCGTCCTGATGCAACGAAAGACTAACCGTGTAGAGGAGTCGACGTATATTAAATATGGTGAGGTTCAGAGTCCTCACGTTGATGTGGTGTGTAAGTCTGAACAGTGGTCAGTCACTTAGGGGTATTTCAAAGTACTAGATATCAAGCAAATCCTTTTGTATATTATAAAAGTATCAACGATTGCAAATATTTAAAACTGCATTACAATTATTTCTGATACTCGATATGAAATTGTCTCTCCTGTGATAGCTCCACCTCAACTGATGTTGAAAGGAACAATATCTGTAATGTGCAAGTGCAATACGTTTCAGTTCTTACTTCACGTTTAAAACTTGGAAAGTAAAATGGTTTGATTGATGGATTCTTTATGAAAATCATATGAAGAAGCAACAAGAGGGCTAGGGGAGCGAGATCACCCTAAAGGGCTTAGAACTACACCCCTCACATACAACCGGGCATCCCCCCCCACCACCACAAGTACACACTCATCCTTTATTAATCAAAACTTTTTTGTCTTTTATCTCAGAGTGAGTGAGTGAGTGAATATTAATGTCGCACTTTTCTACACGAGGGCTTTTGGAGACGGACCTCGTAATTTTGAACCATGGTCAAGTGACGAGGACGACTCCTGAACTGGAACCACCTCTCCTAACTACCACTTCACACTAAAGGAAGAATGTTTGAGCTCTCGACAGATTTAATGTGCATCACTCCCTTCTACGGCGAGTATTTAGTGGTTCTGGGCTCGAACTCATAGCATGCCTACCATGATCCAATGTCTTGACTACTCGGCTACTGCGGCCACCTTTTCTCCCAGAAGACAACGACTTTTCAGGGCGGACCTCGCAATTTCGAATCTCGGCCACGTAACAAGAGTGGCCCTTAAGCTGGTATTCCATTCTTCAGATTTCTTCACCATGACACGGGACAATTTCGAGCCTCAACAAATTTAATGTCATCATTCCATCTACATAGAAGGTCCTATGAGAGTCTTTTTTTTCGATTACATAAATGTGGCCATGGTAAGCAATTGGTCATAGTTGTGCCGAGTATTGTCATGCCACGGGTTCGAATCCTGATGCCACTGAAGATTCGTTGTATAAAGGGGCTGATGCAACCGTGGCTCAGATTTCTCATGATGACATGTGGCCGCGGTATTCTAGTGGTCAAGGCCACGGTCTCGTAGCTGGCGTATGATGAGTTCAAGCCGCTGACGACCCTCCGTGCAGAGGGAGCAGATGCACGTTAAATATGTCGAGGCTCAAACATCCTCATATTGGTGGGGTATGGAAGTTAGGAGAAAGGTACTAGTTCAGATGTTGTCCTCGTCACTTGACCGTGGTTCAAAAGTACGAAGTCCGTCGCCAATAGCCCTCATGCAGTTTTATAGTGCGACTTAAATGTAACTCTCTCTCATGTGGACGCTTGGAGAATGGGGGGCCATCTCAGATGTCGTCTTCGCCTCTTGACTTAAATTCAAAACTATGGTGTCTGTTACCAATAGCTTTTTCGTTGCTTTTGAGAAAGCGCGACGTTAATATATAAATAAAATTGATTACATGAATTCCGGCTATGAGCTTTTGAACAAAATTACTCAGCTAGTAGAATGGATAAAACTATACAAAAATGACGTAATAAAAAAAACAAGAGTAGACCTCACGAATTTCACTGCTGGTGGTTTATTTCTAAACACCTCAGACCTTTCTCTGCGTGTCGAAAAAGCAGGGAGCTGCAGCGGGAGCAAAGAAAATAAAACTGGAAAATTGGTTGCGTACCTTTCCGTGCCGTGGACCATTAGCACTTGAAGACAGATGCGACACTTCACCGCGATTCGCTCTCACGTCGCACAATGCTATCGGGTGCATCGCGGCCGTCGGAACAAATGAAATAACATGGAGTGACTCTATAATTCTGTTGAGTAATGAGGGGAGGGAAGGAAAGTGAACTGGCTCGCCTAATCACAGGGAAGCGCTTCATTGTGAATGCGGTGTAAATGATTCTCAAGAATTCTTCATTCGGTGCATTGTCTTGGAAGCCTTTTCTTCGACTAATGAGACGCTCTCGAAACGAATCATTCCTTCATCTTTTTTTCATAATTCCAGCAGAAGAAACTACTGAAGAATTTTTGGGTTTTAAAAATCGGTCGTTAAATTCATCAAGTCACTTGGTTGGAATACGCCATTTTTTTTTTTGTTCGACTGTTTTTTAGATAATTTGGAGTAAAAGAATACGTGGAATTATGTATAAATGAACTAATAATAACCTTTATGATTCCTAAACATCCTGTTATTAAGATATTATTTAATGGTATGAAGTTTAAAAAAGTTTTGTTTTGAACTGTTATAATGTATAGGTATTTAGCTGACACAGAGTGAATATGTATCATTCATCGTGCTGAAAAACAAGAAGTAAAAAGAAAATAGCTGTGGTAATTGAGTGGTTATAGCCTTCAGCTCGGGGTGACAGGGTCACTTTTAGGCTTAAGCAAGCTAGGTACATATATAAGGCGCAAAAGATTTGAGGGCGCGAAAAAGTGGAGGCCGAAAAAAAGAGAAGAAATTAAAATTATTGCGAACGTACCACCGCCGCGAAGCTCTCAACACGATTCTAAATATTTAGAAATCTACATGAAAAGGAGCAAGATGTGGCGAAATACTTGACCCTAAAAGCATCGGTGAAGAACAGTTTGTGCAAGAGTGTCAACATTTCAAAATGTATTTAAAGATGGAAGAAATATCAAAACTAGAGTCTTCCTACATCATGCAAAACAAATGGGAATTTAGACGTCACAATGAGAATTTACTTCACACTTCCTGTGACAGAGATAATCTTTTCTGCCTTCAAGAGAATAAAGACTGAAATATGAGGCCTATTATGAAAAATGAAAAGTTTAAGCAGTTTGATGTTGCTTTGCAATCAAAATGATATTACAATTGAAATTGAATACAATGATGTCATTAACAATTTTACAATGACCAAAGCTCGAAGAAAATTTTTGCTGTACAAGTACAATGAAAATGACAGCGACTTAACGAAGAATAAGGATGTCGAAAAGTAAAAGGTAGTAAAACGATAAAAACGATGAAAAGATAATTAATAATTTGAAAACAGTTTATACAATAATAAACGAATGTATTACATACGTTAATTGCAAGCGATTTCATTAATTTGTTAAACTAATTTACAAAAGGGGGGTGAGTTGATGGCTCAGGATGCCGTAAGGCAGAGGTGTCAGACACGTGGCCTGCGGGCCGCATGTGGCCCGCCAGTACATAATTTTCGGGCCACCACACAATTATTTTTAAAAACTTTTAAATATCAGATTTTAAAAATTTTTTTTCATTTATAAATTTATTTGAGGCGAACCTTAAAAATACATGTAATATATTTGCTTGTTACCTATTCTTGTTCTAAAAGAAATCATTATTGATGATATAAATGGCCTTTAGATTAAAAATATTTTTTAATTATTTCATTTCATGTTTTCATTTAATTTTACTATAATAAAGTATTTTTTATGAAATTCTCTGAATACACTGTGCATATTCTGAACTATAGATGGTACCTTGATTCTTTATGAGTGCGACTTCTATTTCTCTTCCTCTTCCTGTGCTTGGAATATCCAATTAGCAACAGGCAGAGTGAGAGATGTTTTTCGAAGTTTAGAAAAATATATTCAAGACGGTTAAGATAAGGAAGTGTATACTTAATCGTTTGTGAATGAAAGCACAATCAAATTTCAACAACGAGTAAAGAAAGATTAATTCCAAAGGAATTCCGTAATTTTCAAGAAAAAGGCAACTGTGATATTTTTGTGATCAAAATAAGATTAAAATATGTTTGATATCTAAACGTTGATATGTTTGATATCTATCATTACGACTCAAATCATGAAGCCAGCTATAACCAATACTTTGCAAAATCTTGTGAAGACAAATTGCCCAAATTGAGATCAATTCTTCAAAAAAAAAAAAAAAAAAAAATTAAATAAAGCACACTCATTAAATTTGTTGAAGATCATACAGCTGCTGTAAAAGTTATATATTATTACATTTAATCAAGCCAGCAGATCGAAATCATTTTCTGAAAGAGAATTTATTAGTTAATGTTTGCTTAAAACAGCGCAAGTATTATGTCAAGTTGAAATATTGTAGGTAGCAGAGTTGATGAAATAGCCGAGAAAATTTGTGAAATCAGCAGAATTAAGTAATATCAACATTTCAAGCCTATTTTATTCCAATATTGATGAAAGTACAAATATTCAAAATTTCGCTCAGATAGTTCGTTTTTTTTTTTTACGGATACGATGTTTTAAAAATAAGCGAAGAACTTTTGGAAATCATTCGTAATCAAAATGCAACTTCTGTAGCTGATATTTTAAATGTACTTATAAATAATGTTTTGATGAAATATGTTACCATTGGGAAAGTTGGTCCGTCTTTTATATTGGTGCACCTACCATGACCGGTATTACTAAAGGAGTTGTAGCAAGATTAAAAGAAACATGCAAACAAGATGGCTATAATAATTTTGAGCCAATTTATTATATTATTCACTTGCAGGTACTGTGTATGTGTGTGTTCCAAAGTTTTAAACATATAGGACATGTTTTAAAAATAGTCATAAAAATTCTAAATTATATTCGAGAACATAGACTTAATCATCGTCAATTTGCTTCATTTCTGGAAGAGACAGAAAATGTGAATACAACGATTTACTATATTAAACGGAAATTCAATGGCTTTCAAACCATAAAGTGTTAAAATGTGTCTTCAAATTGCTGGACGAAATTTTAATTCTCTTGGAAACAAAAATATTATGAATGTGCTGAATTAAAAAATGGACAATCGATAAAGGACCTGACTTTCTCGGTTGATATTACAACCATCTTAATCAACTTAATTTTAAACTTCACGGCAAAAAGCATGTTACAACTCTATATGATAATATTAAAAATTGTTGGCAAAAATAAATAGAAAAAGAAAACTTGTCTCGCTTTGAAAGCTGTCAATATCTGTTGATTAAATCCCATGTATGAAAATTTACTAAACATGTGCTCAAAAATAAATTGTTTGAAAGGAATTATTAATTCTAATTTTAAACCTATGTGCTATAATTTCGCACTTTTAATTCACCTCTAACCATCGGTATTGAAATTGTTGATGAAAGCTTACAAATGAAATTAATTGAAATCTAATGTGATTCTTTGTTGAAGCAAAAATCTATGGAACATGGAGTTCTAGATATTTATATATATTTATATCAGTAGATAGATTTCCTAAAATTTATCATTTCTTATGCAAATAATGGCTATGTTCAAAAGCACTCATTTATACGGGCTATTATTTTCTTTAATAAAAAATACGGAAAATTCAGATAAACCCCAATCATCATTTATTGTCAAATTTAAAAACTACATCAGCACAGTATTTTTAATCAAATCTTGATGATTTGCTTTGTGAAAAAAAAAAAAAAAAACGATGCCAAATATCTTCTAAAAACTGTTTAAATTGAAATTCTTTGTTTTTTTTTTATAAAAATATAAAATATATATTGTTTAAGTTTAAAAAATAACATGAAATATAAGATGACTACGTATGTATAATAAATAAAAATAGTGAGCTTTACATTGAGTCTAATAAATGCATAATGCATTATAAGAATCGTATGTTATTGATTTTTTGAAGATAGTAAACATGCGGTCCCCAACTTATAATAAAACACACCATGTGGTTTGTAATACCAAACGAGTTTGACACCCCTGACGTAAGGTAAGAAATGATCAAGAATGGCCGAACTAGGACCCTAACATTTTCTTCCGGTTGTGGGCCTGGGACACGGCGGGTCCATCGGCGGTGGATAATGGAAAGAATCTCCAAAGATAAAAAAAAACAAGGAAAGAAAAGAAAGAGTAAGAGAGTTAAGGGAAAATTCGTCCCGAACTAAGACTGGCAAGGTAAGAACTGAAGGAAAGAGAATGCTTTGAAAATAGTTGGGGGGTGTAACAATTTGAAGTGCCTAGGGAGCCGGGGAGGTTAAAAATGGTTCTGCGTGGTTATAAATGTTTGAATAAAGCCATATGTTCAAGTCCTGATTCCAGTGAAGACCCATAGTAGTATATAAATGGGGGTTCAACATAGTGGTGGCGGTGGTAGAGATAAGATGGCGGTGGTAGAGATAAGATGGTGGTGGTAGAGATAAGGTTGTGGTGGTAGAGATAAGGTTTGGGTGGTAGAGATAAGGTTGTGGGACAGAGGCTGGAGGAGGTTGAGGCTGTGGCCAAGAAAAGGGGGTGGAAATCCCACCCCCTGCGTCTGGACCGGGAGGATGGTATCGCCCTTCTGACTGATAAGGGTTTCAGGGCTCTATACTGATAAGATATGGGTAGTGGAAATGTACTTTTAGCGATAACGAGTTATATTCTTATATAGTTTTAATTAATTGGGAAGAATTCTGATTTTTTTAATTACGTCATTGGAAGCAAATTTTAGTCTTGATGAAGGGAACCGACTTTAATTTGGAAAAATGGAACTTAACGTTAGTCAGAGCTATTTTTCGTTTCAATAAATGTTTTTCATTATTTTAAAACTAATTTTTTTAAAAAAAGTATATTTACTAGGGGTGCCATTTATGATTGATTTTAATTTCTATGTGCAGACTTAGACTTATAAAAATTCATAGAGAAATCTCCCCCAGAATGTGAGTAACAGCCATAAAATATTTCTATTTCTGCGGACGTTTTTCTAAAAATATAATGGATGGTCAGAGTTTTCTCAACGATTCACCTTTTAAATTGTTATTATTTCAAAGATTAAATAAAAAGCCTTAAGTCACAAGTAAGTTCAATTTTTTTTTCATCTTTTTTCCCCCCAAGAAATGAATTATAGCCTTTTAAACATGAAAGTGAATTATACAAATACAAGACATAAAATTCAAGTTATGAATAATTTACTTTTTCAACAATTCTAGAGAAAATAATTATGAGAAGGTTAATGAGTGTTATGCATGCAGAAGGTCTAGTCAAGGCAGAATCTATTGTAGAATTTTAAAATCTCATGAATCTAAATCTATTCATTTTCTTATCTCTTGCATTATTATCGCAATTTCTAAAGAAAATCATATTTCGAAACAATCAGATACCTTATTGAATTTTTCATTTCTAAAATATATTTATTCACAGTTGTTTTAGTTTATAGTTTTATATTATAAAGAGAGATATAAACAGCATTTTTATTCCCTTTTTTCATTATTTTTCCTTTTATGGTATATTATAGTTTTTTTAAAAGTGATTATTAAAAAAAATTCTATTTATATGAGTGAATAGTATAAGAAAATTCATTCCGCTCCCTCAAGAGCACGTGTAGACAAAAAAAATACGGAATTAACCACTCATAACAAATGCAGAATTCTTAACAATCGAAACAGGGAAACATCAACATAGAAAATCGGGAAAAGGTGACTGTAAATTAATTTCTTAAGCTTCAAACTTTTTCATTAAATTTTTTTCAAACTTAAGCTTCGAACGGAACCCTTAGAACTATGGGGTGATTTCGAGGACCCCATTCCTAGAATATTTCTTTAAATAATATTTAAAGTAGATCAACAAGTAAAATAGGTACTTTACGAAAAAAAACCATTTTTAAAAATCTGTATTGTTTATTAAAATTTAACATAATTTACTCACACATTAATAATATTAATTTGTGATATTTCCAAGTGTCACCTATACCATGCATTAAATTTAATACTTGGGATATGCATTTTTTCCCCTACACAAGCTGTAGAAGTCTAGCCCCATTGAAGTTATATGCATTTTATATTATGATTTTATAATTCGTTTTTATATTTTTTGCCACTCATGTTGAGAAATGTTTTGCATTTAAATTCATTGTTCTGAATGGCATTAAAATGTTTATATCTGTGTGAAAAACTCTTGTGTATTTTGTATGAATTTGCAACCTAAAATTTAAGAACTGTTCTTGCTTAAATCTAGATTTGCCATTGAATCTGTCGATAAGTTGTTCCCTCTCCTTCACTATGGGTCCCCACAATTGTATAAAGGTGTATTTTCCATTACAAAGCTATTGTACAAAACATTTCGCTAACGAGTGTAAAATTATTCCATAGTAGACAAGACAATATTATACTAGGTTGTACATATAAAGAAAAAATGTTTTAATATTTTCTTATATTACAATAAAATTTAAAAAGCTTTAATGGGTGGGATGAGCTTCAGAAACTTGTGGTTTCACACACTTCTCAGAAAAAACGTGATTTCATTTTGCATGCACTTTATATTTTCCTTTTTTTATTGTCACTCGTGGAACTCCAGGGTTCCATGGAACACAGTCTGAAGACCACTGTCTTAAGCGGACCCCAATAGAAAACTGATCAATCAAGAGTTTATTAGAGATATTAAACATTTACTTATATATATACTTCAATATGCTTTGTTGAAATTTCTTCAATTTTTTTTGAAAATTTTTTCAGGGTTTTCGTTTTTTATTAAATCAACTTATTTATGAGAGCACTTGTTTTCTTTCAGAACAGCACTTTTTT